>CAUYRH010029594.1:0-23197 GCA_963574655.1 Perodicticus potto
CCTATGCCTAGGTCAGTTTCATGTGACTCTCCTGGGCCTCAATTCCATGAATGGACTGTGTCCATTCATTGATGCATTCATTCACTTTGCCCCAGAGGGGACTGTGTTCGTTCATTGATACATTCATTCACCTTGCAAAAAATAAAGAAAGAAAGAAAGAAAAAAAAAAGGTAATAACCAAATATTGGAAGACTATTTTCCCATTAAAAAGCATTATTTTGAAGATTATGTAGAGACACAAGACAATTGTCATGACACAATGTTAAATAAAAACCAGGATTCAAAAATGTCAAAAAAAAAAAAAAAAAAAAAGAGCTCTGTTTTCTTCAGAATTGTTCTTTGCTGGCTTTAACCCTTTGATCTTCCCCATGAGGTTCAACATCACCTTGAAAAATTCTATGGAAAAAACGTGTAATGAGTAATCTCTGATTGCTCCTTGAGATCCACTTTCCACTTTGCTGTCCATCCTGTGATGCTGACCTGTAGATGGGCTCTTCTTAAACTTAGCTAACGAGGTGGCCAATGGCAGGAGAACCAAGGGCAGAAGGAGAAACAGGACGAGGTATTTTCCCGCTAGGCTGCCTTGTACTTGTATCCCGGTTAGTAGTAGCTGTTCCTCCATGGAAGGCCTGCTGGGTGGGCAAAGCTTCAGCACTAAGTTTTGATAACTGCCTTCCCCCCAGGGGCTCTAAAGGCGTCTTGCTCTTGCTGGGCCAGCTCAGCATGCTCACCTGCCCCTGCTGGTTTCTTGCTTTCCCCGAGCTTTGTCCACACCTTTGTGAACAGGTCCTTTGCTAACTCTCTTCAGTAAACACTTTCGCACGTGCCATTGGGTTCCTGCCAGGATTCTGAGTAATTAAAAACGTACATGGTTTTCATTAGAGTTTCTTTTAATTTCTAGTTTAATTTAGGATAATTTACAACTTCAAAATTTTAAACATTCCTTTATATGGACCTGTTATGGGTCTTCAGTCCTTCAACTTTATAAATTTCCTATACAGATTTCCCATGTGCTTTCTAAGGATTGTTCCTATCTTTGTGCTTTTGATTATTATTACAAGTAGGTTCTTTTTTTTCCTAACTGGTTATTGTTGACATGTAGGAATACCATCAGTTTCTCCATCCAGAAACCTTGTTGAATTTTTAAATTAATTCTAATGGTTTGTTGATGCTCCTCAATTTTCTATGCAGCAAGTAATATTATCTATAAACAAAGTAAGCCACGTCTTTTTGTTTCCAATGCTTATTATACCTCCTATCTGCTATTTGTATTTCATTACCCTGGCTGGTATTTCCTATATAATGTTGCATAGAAAAGTTTTTTGCGGACATCCTTGTCTCATTTCTCCTACCTTTCTCTTCACTAAGTAAAACCACCCTAAATCCTAAAGCTCGGTCTCCCGGCTTCCATTTGTCTTTAAATAATTATATTCAAATCAAAGTTCTTAGAAATCACACTGTCCAAAAAAAAAAAAAAATTCACTTTACAATCATGTGCCCTAGAGAGAATGACATATGTTCTGACATAGGAATGAGGCGTCTTGATAGTCTGTCTGCAGTGAAACAGCCTTAGGTAGGTTGGGAGCTTTGGCTTGGGTACAGCTAATTTAAGCAATAAGGTTCAACCTATTCCTCTACATGCAAGCATCAATTTGTATGCTAGAAATCGTGGAGATGGTCACATCAAACACCACATGATTTACCATTTTGGCTTTTGAAACTGGGGGGAAAACATGCAGAAAAGAAATAAACAGCTCCTTTTTTTAATGAATGTAATAACAGAAGAGTAATGAGGTTGGAAAACAGATGTGGACAAAGGGAAAGCTCGTGCTACAGTGTGGCCCACACAATCTGGAATGGAATGATAAAAAAAAAACTTTACAAGCTGTTTTGAGCCTTGAATTAAAAGGAGTAATCAAGCAAGTCTGACTTATAAAAGGTCAGGGGGTAGCATCCTGTAGCAGAGAATAAACAGAACTCCTTTTACTTAACTGTCCCCTGCCCAGCTAGGACTGGAGAGGAGGGTTTCCCTGGGTAGCAGCCTCTCTGCACGTTCTCTTGATTTAATATTTAATAACTGCCATCTAACCTTCTCTCCCTGCCCACCCGCTCCCCAGGGAGGTACTTCCCTAACGGTTCAGCCCTTTTTAGTCTGGTGTTAGTCTCTGGCTTTTTATATTCCGACGGGAACATCTCAGTCTATTTCTATGACTTCCAGACAAAATGTGTCAAATTAGATAAATGTGTTTGATGCTGGTTGGGGAGGGCACTCAGTCTCTACATAATTTTTTTCCCCCAAATAATTTCTTTCCATACCCTTTCCACCACATCTGCCTCTTAGCGTCAATCAGAATAACAATCCCAACTAAACTCCCACGCAGAGTTGTTACTGTTTTCCAATAGTCACAGCACACATACCGTCCACTACAACATCTAGAGCAGCGGTTCTCAACCTTCCTAATGCCGCAGCCCTTTAATACAGTTCCTGTGGGTCGCGACCCACAGGTTGAGAACCGCTGATCTAGAGGAGAATGAGCACATCGGTAGAAGGAAGATAAAGCCTGACCCCACTTCCAAGGAGATTAACCACACAAAGATAATTTTCTTCTGCTCCTATGGGCAATGTTATTAACGGTGTTTTATGGCAGAATTGTCAGACATTCGTCAGTTTACCAAACTATGTTAGTCCATCCAGAGAGCCTCCCCCAGCGGTACTGTGAGAAGCAGTCTGCTGCAGTGGTGGGACTCGGCCTCTGAAAGCTTTCAGACTCAACTACTGAAGTCCAGCCAGCATCTAATTTTACCCGTGAGCTGCAGGAGAGACTAAAGCTGGTGGGAAGATTATAGAGTTCCTTGAAGCTCTGACCTACAACAGGAAGAGAGTTGTCAGCCTTCATGTCTCTCACCCTAAATCCCAAGGAAAACAACAGTGGCAGGGCGTTTTATAACACGTTCCCACTGTAAAATTGCATATTTCAGAAACACGATGCCAGCTCCCTCATTTTCCATAGACCTCGTGTCAGTATAAACAGATGACCTTAAAAATGAATATTTTTACTTAAGCTTTTCAATTTCAATTGGTCTGATGCACTTGGATTTCTCTGGGTTTTCTTGTGAAACAGTGGAAATCTGCTTTCAAATTGGCTAATGCCTCTACACATTCAACTCAGATCACTGAATTAATGTCCTGGGAATTTTTGGTCATGTTAGTGTGAAATACCACAGTGATTTCAGAGTTTCAGGGGCATTCTGAGGTTTCTGTAAACAGGGTGGAAACAGAGCTTTGAAGTTAAGTCTTGGCTCTGGCATTTAGTAACTGTTTAAACCTTGGCCAAGTCACTTTACTTCTCCAATACTTATCTATAAAATGGTGTAATAATCTTCACCTTAATACCTATCTTAAAGGGCTGTTGTGAGGATTAACAACAATAATCTATCTTGGGCCACCTGTATAGTGCTTGCCTCACATAGCAGTTCAATAAATAGTGGCTATGATTATTATTACCAAGTCAGTCCAAAGCGAAGGGAAGCATCCACAGTCCTGTTTAGTAAAATGCCACCAAATGACATGCCTTAGTGCAAAAGATGACCTCAGGTGCCCCTAAAAGCATTAGCGGATCAGCCAACAGGGGAACAGAAATGATAGCAAGTGTCTGATGTCTGGGGAGATCTCCAGTGTGATATTCCTAGGCCAGTAATGAACAGCTGCCCACACTAAGGCTGGTGCCCTGGAACCAGAACATGAAACTCTTCTTGGAAGTAGGTTGATAGGAGGGGGAAGAAAAACCAGAAGAAAACCAGCTTCCATGGCTGGAAAACTTACATGGCTTCTTTAAAATTCTTATGCTGACAAGTTGCTTTCTAGAGTAGCAAGTAGCCAGTGACCTAAGAACAGACGACAAGTTAGACAGCCTCAGCTTCTCCAGCATTAAATAGATCATCTGATGATGTCCTTAACCCCTACGGATAGGAACTGGCAATTACTGTGCTATTAAAGTCAGAGCTGGACTCTAATAAGAAAGAACAAAGCACAAACCATATTGGAACACTGGCTGTAACTCTGGGTCATTATCTGGCTGAATTTCTGTGTTCTCAAATTCTGTGTGCCCTCAAGAAGAAAAGAGATCAACGCAGATTAGGTCTGGGAGCTTTGCTTACTCTCCCCAAGCTCTTCCAAAACAAAAAAACATAAATAAAAGTAAAGATTACACTAACTATTATTTACTAAGCATCTACAAGGTAACAGATACTACTGCTAAACTACTCCTGTACCACTCTCCTGCCCGCTAGAAGGAAGCATTTCAGAAGGGGCTTAGATACTGAAAAGCTTCTTTAGTGTCCACTAGAGAATAACAAGTTTACTTCTGGCATCCAAACAAGCTGTTTAGGAGAGAAGGGCGGGTGATACTTAGACCTCCAGCTTTAAGAAGGAAACTCATCTTTTAATCAGAAACAAAACAAGAATCCTCAAGAGCTCAAGCTTGCTGAACATCTGTCAGTTTAGAATGGATTAATAAAATTAAGAGGGACGGTAAAGTCTTATCTTGGGGGAATTATAAACACAAATCCATATGCTAGAATAAGACGGAGTAGTTGGTTGTCAATATGTAGCTTGAGTTCTGTGGTTCTTCCAGGGAGCAACACCTGGCTTCCCAAATAAACTGCAGAAGGCGGAAGCAAGTTCCCACTACATGAGATCTACTAAGATTTATTATTAACAATTCTACTCTTTAGAAAATCATAGAATAGGCTTGGCACCCACAGTACAGTGGTTATAGTGCCTGCCACATACACCAAGGCTGGCAGGTTGGAACCCGGCTCGGGTCAGCTAAACAATAATGACAACTGCAATAAAAAATAGCTGAGCACTGTGGTGGGCACTTGTAGTCCCAGCTACTTGGGAGGCTGAGGCAAGAGAATCGCTTAAGCCCAAGAATTTGAGGTTGCTGTGAGCTATGACACCACCGTACTCTACTGAAGGCAACATAGTGAGACTCTGTCTCAAAAAAAAAAAAAAAAGAAAAGAAAAAAGAAAAGAAAATCATGGAATAAGGAGTGAACATCATTTTATTAATACCTAATTCATTTTGTATTATGATCAAAGGAAGAAATCTAACATTTTTTAAGCGCCCATTTTGTTCCAGGCACTCTACATGGTATTTCATTTAATCCATATGATGATCCCATGAAGTAGGCGTGATTACTCACATTTATAGGGGCTCAGAGAGAGAAGTAACTAGTCTAAGGTCAACAGCTAGTAAGGAAGTGGCAGACTCACAACATTAACCCAGATGAGCCTGCCTCTAAAGCCCGCGTTCTTCTGACCATACCATGCAGCCTCCCTGGAGCTGTGACACACATCACGGTGGGTATCTAGAGGCAAGAAGGGACAACTCCTTTCCACAATGAGTTTAAGGTCTGAGAGGAAAGATAATAAAGATACATAAATAAATAGACAACATAAGGCAAAATCACATAAGAGCCGTGATTATTAAAGACGAAGAAAACACAATTTCTGATTGTAATGATCAGAAAAACCTACAAGGAAAAGAGGTATTCGGTCTGAATCTTGAAGGATGAGTAGCGAAAGGATATGGCTAAAAATATGAAGGGAGGAAAGAAAAGGGATGCTAAAGAGAGGAGACAGAATGACATTGGCACGGGCACAGAGTTCGGAAGAAGTGGGAGGTAAGAGGAAAGGACCAAATGGAACCAAAGTGCAAATGGGAAGAGGAGCTTCTGCTATTGGGTTCCTGTTAACGTGAGGTGCAGTGTTGTGTCATTTTATTAATATCGCAAGACCATTGGAGGTGGTTTGTCATTTGTTCAGAGGAAGAAACGGGCTAAATGAAGGTCATATATTTACTGCAGAGAAGAATCAGATTCTGAATTATTTGATTAATCCCAAATTCACTGTGCCTTCCACTACTCAATGTTACCTTAAACGACACAATGATGAATTTCAATTTCTATTATTTGAAGTACAACAAATCAAAAAAGGCATTTGAGGAGAAAAATATTTTAAGAAGATCAAAACATTTGCTTTTGTGGGATAAAGAAAGAATCTCTTGGGGCTGCTGAAGTATTCCACTCAAAGAAAGGTGACTTGGCAAAAGGTATTTTTTTTCTTTTTTATGGGGTCTCGCTCTTGCCAGACTGGTTTCGAACTCCTGAGCTCTAGCAATCCAGTAAAAGGTATTCTTGAATGGCTCGGCGCCTGCAGCTCAGTAGTTAGGGCCCCAGACACATATACCAAGGCAGGCAGGTTCGAACCCAGCCCGGCCCTGCTAAACAATAATGACAACTGCAACCAAAAAACAAAAAAAAAGCCAGGCATTGTGGCAGGCACCTGTAGTCCCAGCTACTTGGGAAGCTGAGGCAAGAGAATCACTTAAGCCCAACAGTTTGAGGTTGCTGTGAGCTTTGATGCCACAGCACTCTATTGAGGGCAACATAGTCAACCTCTGTCTCCAAAAAAAATAAAAAAAGAAAAGAAAAGAAAAAAAGGTATTCTTGAAGAAATGACTGAAGACATGGTTTGAATGCCAGAATTCTGTACTTTACTAGCAATGTGATTTTAGAGTTTCTTTTCTTAATCCTTATCGGTAAGATGTGCATGACAATACCCATCTCACGGGTTTAGATTTAAAAGGAAATGATATGGGTGGAAACAGTAAATATATAAAACATAATATATTTTTTAAAATCTAAAATCTTCACTGTGGTAGAGAAATACCTCAAAGGGAACCTGAGTTCACCCCAGGACCTGCTCAGAGACCTACTCCGGGGCAGTACTAAGGTCCTCCCCTTGAGGCTGACGGGGGTAGAAAACATATACTAACTGCAAAAGCTAAGAGAACAAAGTTGCAAAATAAATGTGATACAGTAATGACTTGGAGTTTCCCCTAAATCACTTCTCAGTTTGACCAGACTCTGATTTTTAAGGACAAAGGACACAATGGCAACCTCTAAAGTCCAGGAACAAATCTGCATACAGTAGCTTGGCAAGAAAACCATCAAGGCCCCAAACGCCTTAGAGCCAAATCCCATCCATTTACTATTTTATTAGATACCACTCACTGAACATCTAAACAAATTGCCAAGACTTTATAACAAATAGCCCAGAGAAAAGCAAGCTGTGGTCAGGTTCTCCTTATCCCCATTTGGAACCCATTAGTTCCCAATGTTACACACAGTGTGGCCAAATAAATAAGTGAGCATAAAAGGCTTCCAAAGAGTGAGAATTCTGAGGAAAACAACCTCACACAGTACAGACTTAAGCCAACTCTCCAGAGAGTACCGAGCCAAGTCTACCAGAATTTCAGGGCTCACACTGACTCCACAGGGCATGAGGATGTGCCCGCTGTGGTTCCTGCGAAGGCTGGGAAGACTTATGGGTACTGATGCCATTCAACAGTCTCTGTCCCATTGATAGTTACTACCAGTTTCCTGTAGATACTTTCCAGACACTGTCAAATTAAGAAGAAATGTAGGAACGTAGAACGTGGAAACTGAAGAAGGTGTATTCTGGAGGTTATAAGGAAAAGCAACTTGGGCATACTCATCCAAGCTCTCTTCTTACCTGATTGGGTGACATCCTGAGCTTTGGTTCTGCTCTTTAGAAAATTAGAAACAAGATTAGCTGGGAATGATATTTTTGACAAGCATCAGAGAAGGAAGAACTTTGATATTTTCATCCAGCTTGGGATAGAGATGTTGGTGGAGAATCTGTTCCAATCTCTGGTAGCTCCAAAAAGAGCAACATGTGAAACTTCAATTAAGCCATTGTGCTTTTCCTGTGACAATTACAGCTCTTTGAAAATCTGCCTTAGTGCCTTCAGAACAAATTGGGATTCAATGAAACCAAAGTCCCAAAGAGGAAAGTACCAGGTTTCAACCTAGCCAGGCAATATCAGAATTAAAAAATCTAAGAGGGAAAAGGTAAAATGTTCTCATTATAAATTGGGATGAATTTATAGTTGATTTTCCTAGGTAAATAATGGTTTTATTGTTGTAGTATTGTTGTTGATAAGTATGAAAGACCTTGCCAGCAATAATATACTATACCTATTTATTGGCTATTAAAAACAGTATAAATTTTCTAATCTTAAACTTAATCAAATACTTTAGAAAAACAGGAAAACTGACTTGACACTAGGGTACAGGAGAAATAAAGGCTCAAAGGAAAATACAATTGAGAAATCAACTAAAAAGTAATTTCACTTAGTTCCTTAAGCACCCTGGAAGTAAGTCTTCCTTACTGTAAAGTATTATGTGAGGCCTGAAGGGACACTGTGGCTGAGGCAGTCGCAGCCCAGCAGGGTTAAATCTCTTCAAGCTTTTAAATAACAAACAAACATCCACTTAACTTTTACAGGGGATTGTTCTCTAATAATACCTAAGGAAGGAGGCTGGCTCTCTTGAATTTTTTCCTCAGGGTTGCCTCCTTGCTGACTAAGGAACAAGGTCCAAACCAGAGTTTTAAATAGAGTCTGGTGGGGGGGGTGGGGTGCGGCTAATGCGGAAGAAAGGCTAGAGGATTCAGGTCTTGAGGGTATTATCCTAAGGCTCTTTCTCCTCCAACTTTCCTTTTATATGTAAATAAGACAAGGCTCTATTCAATTACCAAGTTAGGCTAACAAGATAGAGGCCAATCGCTTTTGTCTTTCTAGCCTCAGTTTTCCCACTTGTAGAGTGTGGAGACTGAACTAGAATAAATGCTTAATCATCTGTAAAGTCTCTTTCAACTAAAATTATAAAACACAGATGAAAAAGCAAAACCAAACTAAAACAAACAAACAGCACACCTCTGAGCCTCTGCTCCTGGGCTGGAATCTGGGGAGGACAGCACTTCCTAAAGCAGTTGCTGGGAGGCGTCTGCCCCCATTGCAATCCCGGGTCTGACAGCCTCCTGTGACAGAGTTGATGTCCCTAAGGGCACACTCCAGAGGGTGACTGGATGCAGCAACTGTGGAAATACAGTAATAGTACAACACAAATGATTGTATGATGCTAATACTACTATTAGTAGTGATTACAGGTCACATTTATTGAGCCCTCATCACATGCCAGGTGCTGTCACTGTCACATGTATCTATTCAATCCATTCTCATAACAACTCTAACAAAACGGTTGTCTCCATTTTGCAAATGAGGAAACAGACTGAGACCAAGGGCAGCTAGGCAAGAGTAGGAGCAAATGGCCCCATACCAGAGCAGTGTTTAGCCTCCTAGAGCCGAAATCTAAGGGGGAGAGGACCCCCAAACAGTGCGGCTGGCCCCTAAGGACGGAATGGAGCTCCGTCAGCAGAAGGCTTAGCCTGGTGAGGGAAAAGCCCGCGGGTTTAGCAGCCCGGGAGCTCACAGGATGATTCCACGGGTTGGTTCCACCACTGCAGCTGAAGGCAGGTCAATTATAAGATGAGGGCAGAGGATGTGATAACCTTTAAGTCCCTTTTCTCCTCTGACACTCTACATCAGGGACCATGTTCCACAAGGACTCAGCTACTGTTTAATTCCCAGGCTTCTTCTTTTTTTTTTTTTTTTTTTTTAAGTTCTTCATTTCTATTTAAAAAAATTGCATGTTCCCGTGGCCCTGGAATGCCTGCCTCTGGCCTCTCTGGAGCCCTGGGTTATGTGAAAGCAGCCGTGCCAAGCTGGCCTATGGGCGGGACTGAGTCTTCCTGGCTGGCTTGTGACATGTTCCTGACGTACTGTGTGGTCAAGGAGCTGGAACTGGGGGGGCTGAACTAGGGCCAAGCCTTGCACTTCAGCTTCCTGACCTGGCAGCCATTCAGAGAGACCCTGCTAAGTGCTATTTCCTAAATACACTCTCTTTTCATAACAATCTTACCACATTGCTTTCCTTTACAAGCGCTCTTAAAAAAGGGAACTGGACTCCTTCTGGTTAATCTACACAGACTACATTTGGAAACCATCAGAAACTGAATTCTAAACAAAACGTTATTAATGTGTTGTAATCTGCCCTCTATGTTGCAGATGAAAAGAAAATGTTTTATAGTTTCAGAGCATACGTTTTAATTGCCTTTTAAGAGTGCATATACTTTTAGTACTTTGTGTTATAAAACTGTAGTATCTGTTTCTTGATAACTGTTGAGTGATCTCAGCTATTTTTATTAGTTTTTTTTCTTTATCCTTTTCTCCCTTTTTCTTCTAAACTGCCACCCATGTAAAGTTCCTTTAGATCGAACTTGATGTAAAGCTCACATATTTGGGATCTTCATTATAAATAGCTTCTTTACAACCTCCACTTCACTATAAAACACTTGTTCCTGAAAATGAGTTCTATAAACAAAGATGGAGTGGGTGGCTTTGTCTAATAATCCGCTCTAGCTGGGAACCTAGCAGTCTACCCCTTTCCCAGTTGCTATTGCTTTTTTATGAGGGCCAGATGACCTGCAGAGATCTGATGCTCTTGCTACTTTTCTCAACTGTACAGCCCTGTCCCAAGAGACTAACATATCAGTCATCAACCTAGAGACTGGAAGGGCAGAGTCTTGGATGGACCCGGATCCAGTCTTTTTTACAGTAAAGAATCCCCAATACATTAGAGTCAGGCCTGGAGTTAACTGACTCCCCACCGGCTTGTCACCACGCTGACAAATCCTGGAAGGGCAAGATACTAGGCTGAGGCCTCCAATGTCTCACCTTCTAATTGGGCAAGCAGTGCTCAGCTCTTAGTACCAGTGACATGAGACTGACTCAGAGGAAATAAAACAACTTCTCTAGTTCAAGGTTTTCAGGCCAGGGCTGGGGGGATGAGTGTGTCTGCCCATCTGAATTCCTAGCTAGGAGGAAGTAGCAGAACTGGACATTGCCCTCCTGAGTGTCAAGTACCCTCATTGATATGAAGGACCAAAAAGGCCTCAAATCCTAAAACCTTTCTGAAATTATATAATGTAGGATAATGTTCAAAAACCAGACTCCTGGGCTCCTTGGAGCAGAAAGATCCAATACAGGTCTAGTTTATCACTCAATTTCAGGTAAGGAAACTGAAGCCACGATTGACAGTAACTTGCCCGAAGTCTCACAATCTATAAGTATCCCGAGCTCAGCTGAGAAACCTCGGCTCTCGTTCGCCATTCTGGCTCCTACCATACTTCCATACAGCACGTACCTCAGTTTAAAAGAGGTATCACTGGAAGGAATGTGTATCGGTTGTCCAAAAATGGGAGACGGTGCCCTTTAATTTCAGTTTCTTTTTAGAGATAATCATCTTCCTTATCTCAAACATTAACTCAAATGCTTCTTATGATGTCTCCAGTGCTTCCCTAATGCCTTCATGACTCACTGGGTATTATGGCTTGATACAGTACAGAGCAGTGGTCAGTTAAAACCTCAGTTTCTAAAGCAATTTTTTTTTTTAAATGAAAAACAAGCCTTTGTCTTAGTTGTCTTTCCATCTCGCACAATATATTGAGAATCCTTCCAATGGCTTAGCAGGCCCTGTTTGTATGATACGTCAGAACTCACATTGCATGAAGGAGCATTTGTTAATAAATCACCTTCTTACATTTAAAATGATCAGAATTATGGTGGCACCCGTAGCTCAGTGGGTAGGGTGCCAGCCACATACACCGAGGCTGGCGGGTTCGAGCCTGGCCTGGGCCTGCTAAACAACAATGACAACTGCAACCAGAAAATAGCTGGGCATTGCGGCGGGCACCTGTAGTTCCAGCTACTTGGGAAGCTAAGGCAAGAGAAGTGCTTAAGCCCAAGAGTCTGAAGTTGCTGTGAGCTGTGATGCCACAGAACTTAATGAGCATGACATAGTGAGACTCTGTCTCAAAAAGAAAAAAAATGATCAGAAGTTGTATTTTACATTAGCTTTTCTTGGCTGGGAATGGTGGCTCACACCTGTAATCCTAGCACCCTGGGAGGCCAGGAGGGTATATCTATCTCCTAAGCTCAGGAATTTAAGACCAGTCTAAACAAGAGTAAGATCCTGTCTCTACTAAAAGTAGAAAAACTAGCTGGGTGTTTTTCTGATCAAGAGGATCACTTGAGCCCAAGAGTTTGAAGTTGCTGTAAGCTATGACACCATGGCTCTCTACTCAGGGTGACAGAGGGAGACCTGCCTCAAAAAAATAAGTAAGTAAATAAATTAGCTTTTCTTTCCTACCCTCCCATTAGTAATCTTTCACTTCATATATGTGCTAAGGAGGATGAATGAACTAGGAACAGTAAGGTCTTATGTTTATCAAATCACACACAATAATTAAGGCAAAGCTCTCTACTGAGTCTTGGGTGTGAACTTTACTCAAACTTCCATCAAGGTTAGACTTAGGGGCCGAGTGGGGAGGCTCACGCCTGTAATCCTAGCACTTGGGAGGCCAAGGTGGGTAGACTGCCTGAGCTCACAGGTTTGAGATCAGCCTGAGCCAGAGCGAGACTTCATCTCTAAAATAGCTGAGTGTTGTGGCGGGCACCTGTAGTCCTAGCTACTCAGGAGGCTGAGGCAAGAGGATGGCTTGAGCCCAAGAGTTTGAGGTTGCTGTGAGCTGTCATGCCAGGGCACTTTACCAAGGGAGACAAAGTGAGACTCTGTCTCAAAAAAAAAGGTTAGACTTAGGTTTTCCTTATAGAAAAACCAGTCATTTCATAATTTCTCTAGCTATACAACAGCTGCTATTATTCAGTACCTGGAGTTTTGCAACCTCTTCAAGACTGCCTCAGTCAACTACTAATTCATAATCTTTCGGGCAGATGATATTTTAGTACCCGAAAAAATCATCTCAAACCAGAAAGTTTTAAATGTGATTGGGTCACCACAATGTCATATTCTATGGGTCTATGAACTAGATACAGAAAGACTTTCTTAGCCTGAGCACCATAGTGAGACCCCATCTCTACAAAAAAGTACTAAACTTAGTGGGTTTGGTGGCAGGTCCTTTAGTCCAGCAGCTACCTGGGAGGCTGAGGCAGGAGGATCGTTTGAGCCCAGGAGTTTGAGGTTGCAGTGAGCTATGATCATGCCACTGCACTCTAGCCTAGGCAGCAAAGAGAGATTCTGCCTCAAAAAAAAAAAAAAAGAAAAAAGTTAAAAAAAAGAAAAAAAAGTCTGTTTCCCTTTTGACAGATAACAGATTAAGGGGTAGTAATTATGAAAAATACTGGGCAGAGGTGAGACACAGTTGAGCACAGAGGGGAACTCAAGTGTTCTCCCCTAACAGGAACAATGAAAAACATATGGCACACCTCCTAGGGGAGGGACACGACTACACCCGGGACACGACTACACCCTAACAAATGCAAACAGCATAACCGAATCGTCTGTACCCTCATGCTAATCTGAAATGAAAATAAAAAATAAACTACCAGGCAGAGAACAGTCACTTAAACATCCTTGGAAAGAACTCCTGATAACCATCCCTTTACAAATACTTCTAAAGAATTCTCTTCTGAGATTCCTGAAACAATATGAAAAACAACAACAGTTTTCCCTCAGTTCAGCTAAGAGAAAACTCATGCATTCCGTCTTTTGTGTTAATTGATGCTCCTAAAACAAACTGTTTCTTCAGCCAGAGACACAATTCTATATTGGGACACCAGAGTCCATCTCTGCTACTGAGATTTCTCTCCCTAAGACTTCAGCAATATAGTTGTTGGGTGTGTCTCATGACCTTTTGTGCTAGCAAATAAGCCTTTGGAGGATTAAAATTAACTTTTCTCATCCTAGTTTAAGGAGTACTCTGCTCTGGGAACATCAGAAAAAAGAAAAGAAAAGAAAAAAAGGCACAGGCCTGAGCCAAATACTCAGGCTAGCAGCGCTAATATTGCTTTCAAGTGTCTTATTTTAAAAATGAATTTTTGCAGAGTAGAAGTAGGGAAAGAATCTATAGTAACCTAAAAAAGACCTTCTCTTGAAGATCAAAGACGAACAAAGTTTTATATTACAGGTATTTGAGCATGTATTTTTTCTTTAAGCTATTCCAAGTGATTTGAAGTATAAAAGGTGAAGATAGTGCTTCAGATTTCTTGACCTTTAGATCTACAGTAGTCACTCATCTTATCCTATATGTCCTAATATGGACTAAATAGAATATTCAATGAAGTCTGGATGCCACATGGATCAGCCTTAAATTCAGGCTATCAGGATTGGTCATCTGCCATGAAGCAGGCTACGTTCCCACAGTGAGAGACTCCTGGAATGACCACTCAGGTCTGAGGTCACTGCTACTTCCTCCCTGCTGAGGAGGCACAAACCAGGCAAATCCTCACCATGTGGCCTTTGCCCTCTGCTCTTATATCTGACCCTTCCTCCCAAGGCCTTCGGCTCTCTGGGAATTCATGCCAGGCTGGGGCTTACACCCTCAACTGCCAGTATCTTTATGAGTTGTTTGCTTTCAAAGGTCCTGGGAAATAGGCTGCAATCATTGCAGGAATGGTCCTTTAGATTTACTTTTTTTTTTTTTTAAGTAGTATCAGCTACAACTCACAAATCTGTTCCTTTACCCAGGGACGAGGAATATAGAAAAACATGATGTTAAATCATCCAATCCAATTCAGAAGCAAATTCAGACTGTTAAGTTCTTCAATCTTCAGGACTCAAATAGGGTACTATCTATTAAGAGATGGAATCAGAAGAAGTTCCCTGGCAGCTTTGACGGGGAAAAGTTACAAGAAGTGCTCAGAAAGGCAGAAGGTTCTCCAAAAGAAGCTAATTCAAAAGAGATTTCCAAGTCAACATCCAAACCAAAGAGATATGGAAAAATTCAGAAAAGCATCCTAACAAAACATCCCAACAAAGTACCCTAACTCCTTTTTGTAAACCCACAACTGGTAGAGCAATGTTCCAACGTGACAGCCTTTTAAAGCAGTAAAGTTGTGGTTGCTGTTCCAACATTATTTTCTTTGGGAAAATTACATGGGTGGGTAGGAAGCAAACCCCAGGGCACTGCAGTTTACAACTCCTGAGGCCTGGTTGGTAAGACGTGTGGAACACAGAGGTAGGGACTAATGGGAGACAGGAGAAAGCTAACGTGATCGTGCAAAGGTTGCTAAGGGCTCCAGCCTCTCGGCAGGTAAAGTATGCTACTCCATATTTGTAAAACTGCTCAGTAAAATTTTACTGCCAAGGAAAAAGGAGAAACATCTGCTCTAGTCAAGAGCAGTTGTGGTCAGCAATAAGGCAGTTGGCACATGGTCAACGCTGCTCTTGCTGGTAGGTGGTATTGTGGTCACCAGTAATTACTTAGGAGAATTTCATGGAGTCAAGGATAACTAAATGGACAAAGAACATTTTATTTTACTTTCTATCTTTAGCCCAGGAGCAAAAATCGTGATATGTTGTACAGAGTTCAGAAGCCCAATGAATCCATATTTTTCATGACAGATCTTTTTACCTCAAAGACTAGAACTCCTTAAATACAAGAATTTCAAACATTATGTGTTTGACAAGTGACCTCTCTACTCATTATTTCTGATTGAACAGTTCCTGTAGATTGCATTAGTTTTTAAGTGTTTTCCTACTGAAAGATGTATTATAAAATACTATAAAGAAAATGTGAAAATTATATTACATTTAGCAAATCAATAAATGGTTCAGGTTTTTAAAACCCTCATCTTTATCAAATTCATATTATCTTCAAAGTTAAATAACTCTACAGTGAGTGAGATTTGGAGTGTAAATAAAAACCTATTCAATGAATTCAATTGTGATAATTTTTCTTGGAATGATGGATGTCGGAAAGTAACAGTGAAATTAATATATACTGTACTTAAAAAATTAAACACTTGGGAAATAACCATTTGAGCCACTGGAAAATGACAAAGGCCAAGACATTTCAATCAAGTTAATTTCAGTACCAAGGCAATGCATTTTTCCCACCAGAAACTATATGAAAAAACAAATTAAACAAAATGGGTCTCTGAATGATGGGGGGACTTAAAGAAAACTTCATGATTGCTTGTCAATTAGATTATTCCACATACAAACACTCAAAGGCAAAACTAGCCATATTCATTTTAAATCACGTCAAGGCTGAATGTTGATATTGCATTAGAACAAAAGCATGACTTGCATCTTTAAAAAGAAAAGAAAAATCTTTTGCCAACCAAGAGAGCTAACCTGTAACAACTGGTATAATTCAAGTACAGATTCCAATGAGGCCATGCTGGGCAAGCCATATCCAAAATGTTAGTGGATATGACAGCCCCTAGCCTACTTCATGAACACTGGGGCCCCCAAAACACTTTTGGATACTTCTGGAAGCAGAAAGAGAGACCTGGAGGAATAATTTCACTCAATTTAAAACATTTTTAAAGCTATTCTTGACTTGACCATCTCCAGAATGCCACCTTAGACAGATCAGTTCTGGGGTCATGATAGTTACAGGGCTCTCTCAGGACAGAAAAGAATTCTTGCCAGTATGTGAGGCAGGCCAAATCTAGATGTTGTCCAGAATTCTAAGACTTAGCCCTCTCAGTCACTGCCAACAATTGTGTGGATCACTGGAACCCTCAGAGTCAGAAGAGGGGGCCTTACAGGTTTAACCTTACACCAAGTCTACAAAAAAATGGGTCCCTCCCTAGACCCTAAAGAGCTGCCCCATCAGCTCCACGGCCCTTATGACTTTGCACTAGACAGTACAAGGTACCTGACTACCTCCTGCTGGTTTTTCTTTCAATGAGACTTTCTCTACCATGAAAAAGTACTAAATTTAGGAGTTCCCATAGGAACTGTTGTTTGTTTGTTTGAAACAAAGTCTTACTCTGTCGCCCTGGGTAGAGTGCTGTGATGTCACAGCTCACAGCAACCTCAAACTCCTGGGCTCATGCTATCCTCCTGTCTCAGCCTCCTGAGTAGCTGGGATTACAGGGGTGCACCATGACACTCAGGTGATTTATCTAATTTTTTAGTAGAGACAGGGGTCTCACTCTTGCTCAGGCAGGTCTCGAACTCCTCAGCTCAGGGGATCCTCCTGCCTCGGCCTCCCAAAGTGCTAGGACTACAGGCGTGAGCCACCATTTCTTGCCAGGAACTAAAAATAGCCAGGTGTATAAATAAATAAACCTGAGACAAAGAAAATTAAACATATTCATCACTTTCAAAAGTTTCCTTCTGCCCTGGCAAGCCTTCTTTCTTGTTTAAGGCTAAATAATACTTTCTCTCTCTCTCCATATATATTCTTTATTAAAGGAGAATATTATATATAATATATAGTCTGTATGCAATATCAAATATATATGTATATATGGGCATAAAGTTATACATACACTCAAATATGTCTCATATATATGATATGCATGTATGTGTAACTTTATGGCCACCATATATATATATATATATATATATATATATATATATATGTATACACATATATATTTGATATTGCACGGACTTTATATATCTGTATACACACACACATATATACACTTTATATATGTTATACATAAATGCATATCATACATATATGACATATATTTTAACTTTATAAAGTTATACATAAATGCATATCATACATATATGATATATATTATATATATATTATGTGTTTATGTATAACTGTATGGCCAGCCCATATATACAAATACATTTGATATTGCACATGGACACTCTCTCTCTCTCTCTCTCTCCATATATATATAAAATAGATACATATATATTATGTATATATTAGACAGAGAAAGAGAGAGAGAGAAAGTATTATTTAGCCTTAAATAAGAAAGAAAGCTTGGCAGGGCAGAAGGAAATTTTTGAAGGTGATGGATATGTTTACGAAATATATTGTAGTATATACATATACTTATCTCCAAACTCGTAAGTTGTATACAATAAATATGTACAACTTTGTGTATGTCAATCATATCTCAAGAAAGTAGATTTTAAAAAAGATTCTATTTGGAAGAAATTGGTATAAAGTCATGAAGGCAGTGAAGGAAACAATAATCTTTAGAGATCTCTGCTCATCTATCATCACTATCCCTTCAACTTAACTTTGGATCAGAAAAAGGAGAAAAAGTCTATCTGTGCAGAGAGGCTCTGAACTTCAATTTCCCCTTAGCTTCCTGAGTTCCAGGCTCTTGGCATCTCATGACTTTTTAACTATAGATTCTGCTGGAGGTTTTTGCAAATTTGCATTAAGTGGTGTCCTTCTAATTGGAGAAAGGTTCCAGGTATCACGGGCTAGCTAGGTAGGGAATCTCTTGTCATGTCTAAAGCATCTAAGAGGCAAAAAGAGGGCTGCAGTCAGGGCCTAACAACATCAACCAAATATGGATCCGGTCAAAAATACACATGCACGTTCCTCAAACGCCACTATAAATACTTCGTGAGTTTTAAGGTAAAGTGATTTGTCAAAGGGCAAACTAGCCCTTTTGCATCAGTTTCTGATATTTATACTGTCATCTTGATGTTTTTGGATTTTTTACCTTGGACAACAAGAGCCATTTCTGGTCCTGTATATACTTAGCACTGGGAAATATTCTCCTTTAATAAATAATAAACAAACAAACTGAAAAATTTTCCATATTATGAAAGCTCTTAGGCTTCTCAGAAAATTAAGCATTTATTCAACAAACTCTTTACAATGTGTTAAATACTGTTAAATACTGTTTAAATACTGGAGACATAACTATAATTTTTTAACTGGTTTTACCTCTGAATTATTGTTTTATTAGGCTTTTTTACTTTGACTTCTCTTCCATCATTAGCATGTACAGTTGACTAAACTGTCATCATTGTGTGAACGTTTTAAATTATGGGATGAACAGGTCGAAGACAAAAGAGGCAAAAGGAGCTGCAGGGATTGGATGGTCAAACAGGCTGATTCCCAGCTTTGCCACTTGCTACACACCAACCTGTAAATTAGTAGTAATGACCAATTCCCCACTGACTTTGCAATCGCATTCAAACATTCAAGCCTCAAATATGACATCCACCGATTTGGCCTGCCTAGTGTACGGAGGGACCCCCACAGTAAGTCTAATTGAATTGTAATTGCTGATTGGAGTCTTCTGAAGGGTGAGGGACGGGGAGTGAGAATCGAGGGGGAGGGAACAGAGGTTTCTCAGGGCAAGAATCCTTTCATGCCCCAACAAAGGAAAATTCCCAAGTAAGGCAACATATTGAAATCTAATCAAATGCCCAAACTATTTTTGCCTTTGACTTCATCAAAATCATTTTAAGAATAACAACCCTCGGTACCTTTTAAGAATGCTTCTTTTAGAGGGGAAGGTTTGATTAAGATATTCTTCAGTGTGTTGGAGTTTAATTTTTTTTTAAATGGGCATTTTAGTTGTAGGGCTCCAAGATATAGATAAATGAATATGTTCTAGTGACTAAGATAAAATCCGTTTCAAGCTTTTTGGAGTATGTATGCTGAACCCATTAAGTCTTCAGCAGGCATCACTTGCAACTTGTTCTCTTTAATGTCATGGCGCTCTGAAAAGAATACGGACTTTGGAGTCAGAGGAACCTGGATTCAAAGCCTATTCCTGCCACTTATCTTCTCTTAGCCTCAGTTTTTTTACGTGTGCAATAAAAATACTATTCTCCCTGGCAGGATAGTTGTAAGGAAACAGGTAGTCCCCAAGGTACAAACATCCGACTTACGTACAACTTGCACTGAATGAATGGAGTTATAAACATCCAATTAAAATGACTTGCATTTATGAATGGGAGCTATTACAGGAAATAGATAAATGTACCTATTCTAACTTACATATAAATTCAACTTAAGAACAAATCTATAGAATTTATCTCACTCGTAACCTGGGTACTGCCTGTATAAAACTATGTGTATAAAGTACCTTCAGGAGTGCCTATCAGAGTAGGCATTCGATATATTGGCAGACTGTGCTGTTACAATTGTTGAGGTTGCGTGGCTACAGATCTGAAACACCCAGATGTTTTTTAACATCTTTTTAAGAGATACTTTTACCTTTACCAAAATACCTGTTACCAGGAGAATATAACTACCCACACAGAAAACCTTAATCAAAATATTTTTAATCACACGCATATTTAACGTTCAAGTACAGACTCTTAGGGCTGTGACCTTCCAACACAACAGTTATGCCTTCACATACTGAGCGTTCTTTAAAAAAAAAATATATCCACATTTAAAAGGTTAAGTTGTAAAGCCATTTGATTAAAATAGTAATAAAAGAGTAAACATTAACTCACCATTTCTCCTTTGGTCTCTACTATTCCAAGTGGTATCACCTTCAGAATAAGTTGCACCTTAAGATATTTTAGGATTATCTTGATTAAAATCTTTAAGTTCTTAATTTTAAGTAGGGAAAAGCTAATCTCTGAAAGCCAAGCTTAATACTTTTAGCATGATCTAGATCTTAACAGTTGCATGTTATCCTCTGGTACTCCTAAAACATTAACACATTGAAACATGATCACCCAGTGTAAATGAAGTTCTCTTTTTATATTAATCTTAGATCCACTGGTGAATGCAAATGATTAACATCAGAAAGGAAGAATAACTCATCATTAGACCACCAAATTTCCAAAAGCATCATAATTTATAGAAAGCTTTCCCAAAGGTATCAGAGCTATGCATATCTGCTACAGCAGCGGTTCTCAGCCTGTGGGTCGCAACCCCTATCTAACAATGAAAATACATTAGGGAATTAGGAAGGTTGAGAACCACTATGCCAGGGGCTTTGCAAATTACAAAAACAAAAATGCCAAAACAAAAGTCTGACAATCTATAGAGCTATAGTCACTATTTTAAACCTAGGTTTTCCTCTTAGATATATATCTTGGATGGTACTGCCATTGAGTCTAAGATCTCCTCTTCAAATTCAATGTGCGGAGAATTTGTTTCAACCCAAGCTAAATAAAAATGCTGGTGCCAGTTGGCTCCAACTATGTACATTATAGTAACCTGCTATTTTATTCCTGTTGCTTTTGCATTTCAGAAATGATCAGGGGAAGGGCAGATGCTAATCCCTAAGCACTGTAAACCCCAACCTATCTGGCACACTTAAGAAAAACTGGCACAAAGATATGCTATATTGCTTTATTGCTAAAAATATCCACTAATAAATTTAACAGTCTTAGGTATCCAAGTATTGGGATATCTACTTGCTTGTCTGGAATATCTGTAACATACATTTCGATTTTTGCTTTTTCTAGCCAAAAAACCATCACCCGAGGTTGGCCTGAGGGCCCCGAGAGGAAATCTGGCTTCTACCTCTGGGACACACGTTACAGCGCTTATGTCTGATTGACCCTGCCAATCACCTCTCCCCAAAGCCGTAAGCCTGGCTTACAATAACAGAGTATATCAAAGAGGACAGGAAAGAAAACAAGACAGTGGCAGGGTCAGCAGAGGATAAGAATATGGTGAAGAGATCCTGTGGAAATGGAGAGTCGTATACAAACAGTTGCAAATGTGTTTCTCAGAAAAGACAACTTCAGCTCTGTGCTACCCATAAGGTCGCTGTTAGATTAACTGTGAGCACTCTTTGTCTCATCGCAGAATTGATCGGGAAGAAATATTCTTCTTCACAGGAACTTACTGTAACCCGTATGTTTAAACCAACCCAGGGTGGCGATCGTTGTAACTTTATCTTCCTCAACATAAAAACTATCCATGTAAACTAATTCTCTTCACCATACCCAACCAATTTAGAATAGTGGTGATCTATTAGATTCATTATTATTAGATACATACCTCCATGTAAAAATACGCCTAATCCATTCTGCACTATGATTGTAAAGTTGGCAAATTTAAAAGGACTAGAGAAGTGGTTCTCAACCTTCCTAATGCTGTGACACTTTCATACAGTTCCTCATGTTCTGGTGACCCCTAACCATCACATTATTTTCGTTGCTACTTCATGACTGTAATTTTGCTACTGTTACGAATCGTAACATAAATATCTGATACACAGGATGTATTTTCATTGTTACAAAGGCATTGCGACCCACAGGTTGAGAACTGCTAGACAAGAGAGTAGAAAGTACTTAAGAACTAGGGGTCTATAATTGGTCTGGGTTTGCATCTTGACTCTCACACTTACCAGCTGTGAGGATTGGGGGGAAAGTTACCCAGTCTCTCTGAGTCTCTGTTTTCGTAGAGAATTACAGTAGAACCTTTGCAAGTTGACCAAGGGACCGTAAGAAACTGGTCAACATATAGAGGTGGCCGACCTAAGGAACTGGGCCTCCTGTACTAACACGCACATGTGGTGCTTATCTGGTCTATGAAAACTAGGTCAGCCCAAGAAGGTGGCCAACTATGGAGGTTTAAATGTATTTTAAGGACTCAATGTTCTGAAATGTGGTAAATTTTCAATATATGTTAACTTATTATTTAAGGCAGAGAAGTTTTTTTTTTTCTTTTTTTTGAGACAGAGTCTCAGTCTGTTGTCTTTGGTAGAGTGCTGTGGCATTACAGCTCACAACAACCTCAAACTCTTGGGCTTAAGCAATTCTCTTGCCTCAGTCTCCCAAGTAGCTGGGACTATAGGTGCCTGCCAAATGCCCGGCTATTTTTTAGAAACTGGTCTTGCTCTGGCTCAGGCTGGTCTCTAACTCGTGAGCTCAGGCCATCCACCCACGTCAGCCTCCCAAGTGCTGGGATGACAGGCATGAGCCACTGTGCCAGGTGAGACAGCTGTGTTGAAAAAAAAAAGGGGGTGGGGTGGGGCAGGCGGTGGCTCACACCTGTAATCCTAGCACTCTGGGAAGCTAAGACAGGATTGCCTGAGCTCACAGGTTTGAGACCAGTCCAAGCCAGAGCGAGATCCAGTCTCTAAAAATAGCTGGGCGTTGTGACAGGTGCCTCTATTCCCAGCCACTCAGGAGGCTGAGGCAAGAAGATCGCTTAAGTCCAAGAGTTTGAGAATTTGAAGTTGCTGTGAGCTGTGACACCATGGCACTCGACCAAAGGCTACTCTGTCTCAAAAAAAAAAAAAAAAAGGAGGAAAACTTTTTTTTTTTTTTTTTTTTTTTTGAGACAGAGCCTCAAGCTGTCACCGTGGATAGAGTACCATGGCATCACAGCTCACAGCAACCTCCAATTCCTGGGTTCAAGCGAGTCTCCTGCCTCTACCTCCCAAGTAGCTGGGACCACAGGCGCCCGCCACAACGTCCGGCCATTTTTTGGTTGCAACCGTCATTGTTGTTTGGCAGGCCCGGGCTGGATTCGAACCCGCCAGCTCAGGTGTACGTGGCTGGCGCCTTAGCCCGTTGAGCCACAGGCGCCGAGCCA
>CAUYRH010029597.1:0-14298 GCA_963574655.1 Perodicticus potto
ATTTTATTAGGATGAAATGTTCTGTAGATGTCTGTTAAATCCAGATGTTGAGTGGTTAAGTTTAAATCTAAAATTTTTACTTAGCTTTTTCTTAGAGGATCTATCCAACACTGCTAAAGGAGTATTAAAATCTCCAACTACTATGGAGCTGAAGGAAATTAAGTTACTCATGTCTATTAGTTTTTCTTATAAAATGAGGTGCATTCTGGTTGGGTGCATAAATATTAATGATTGAAATCTCATCATATTGAGTATTACCTTTAACAAATATGAAATGTCCGTCTTTATCCTTCCTTACTTTGGTTGATATAAAGCATATTGTATCTGCAAATAAGATTGCAACACCTGCTTTGTTCTGTTTTCCATTTGCCTGGAATATAGATGACCATCCCTTCATCTTGAGTCTAAATTTTTCTTTTAAGGTAAGATGAGATTCTTGTATGCAGCAGATATCTGGCCTGAGTTTTTGTATCCAGTCAGCCAACCTATGCCTCTTTAGAGGACAATTTAAACCATTCACATTAATTGAAAGCAATGATAAATCTTTAGAAAATCTAGTGGACATTTTTAATCCTTTTGTGGCTGTGGAAGTTGGAATTTGATAAAAAGTTTCTGGATGAATTTACTTTTGCGTTGGAGGATTATGCTGGTCATTATGGAGGATAGGTCTGAGAATATCCTGGAGAGCTGGTTTGGTTATAGCAAATTTCTTCAACATGTGAATGTCATTAAAGTATTTAATTTCTCCATCATACATGAAACTCAGTTTGGCTGGATACAGGATCCTGGGCTGAAAGTTATTTTGTTTTAGGAGATTAAAAGTCAATGACCATTCTCTTCTAGCTTGAAAGGTTTGATCAGAGAGATCTGCATTTATTCTAATATTCTTCCCCTTGTAGGTTATTTATTTCTTGCATCTGGTTGCTTTCAAAATTTTCTGCTTCATATTTAATTTAGTGTACTTATGTGCCTGAGGGATGTCTTATTTGGGTTGAGTCATGCTGAGGTTCTGAAACTGTCTGCTATATGAAATTCAGAATCTCTTGGCATGTCTGGAAAGTTCTCTTTCATAATCTTATGAATAAGAGACTTTGTGTATTGTGAAGCTGCTTCATCGCTTTCAGGGATCCCTATGAGGCGAATATTGGTTTTCTTTGAGTTATCCCAGAGCTCTCTGAGAGAGTGATCCATTTTTGCCTTCCATTTCTCTTCCTCTTTGGAGGTTTTAGAGCGTTCGAAAGCTTTGTCTTCCATATCAGAAATCCTTTCTTCTACTTGCTCCATTCTGTTACTGAGGGATTCTACTGAAATTCTCAGATCTTTAAGGGCTGCAACTTCTTGTCGCAATTTGTGAAAATCTTTGGTCATTTTGTCTTTGAATTCGTTGAATTCTTGAGACATCTTTTGGGTCATCTTCTGAATTACTCCTTGAAATTCTAATTCCATCTTTTCCTCCATTCCGCTGATCTTATTTGCAATCCAGATTCTGAATTCAATTTCTGACATCTCAGCCATTTGCCTATGCAAGGGATCTTGTGCTGTGTCTGCCTTGTCGTTCCTTGGAGGAGTTGGTCTACTCTGATTATTCACATTGCCAGAGTTTTTCCGTTGATTCTGCCCCATGATTGTTTTTCACCATTGCATCTGGCTGTCCTCAGAGTTGGGAAGGTGTCTCTTGAAGATTAGAACCTGGCGGCACCACTCTTTGTTGCTGGAACTTTGTAGTGAGTGACCCTGTGTAGATATTCTGGGACTGCCCCAGCCAGGGAGTTCTGGCTGTGGGAGCAGCTCCAGAGTGTGGCACTCCTGGATCCAGCAGCAGGGCGGGGGGTTGTGCACACAGGTCTGGGAGTGCCAAGTGCAGGGCCGTGTGATCACCCAGAGAGTTCTTGGCTGAGGGCGGGTCTACAGAGGCCTGGCAGTCACCGGCGGATTCCCTGGCAGAGGGCTGGCTTGTGGAGGCCCTGCAGGCTCGGGGCAAAGGGACATGTGGTTGCTGGGGGAGTTCCTGGCCAGCGGTGGGCTTGCAGAGGCCTGGTGGTCACCTGTGGGGTTCCTGGCAGAAGGTGGGACTGCAAGGCCCAGCAAATGTGGGGCGCAGGTCCACGTGGTTGCCAGGGGAGTTCCTTGTCTGGAGCGGGCGGAGGCCCTGCACAGTCGCCAGAGGAATCTCTGGCCAGGGGTGGGCTTGCAGTGGACTGGAGTTGCTGGCGGAGTCCCTGCAAGAAGGCGGTACTGCAGAGGCCCTTGAAGTTGTGGGCGCAGGGCCGCGCGGTTGTGCAGGAAGTTTTTGGCCAGTGGTGGGCCTGCAGAGAGTCTTAGCGGTTGCTGGCGGAGTCTCTGGCAGAAGGCAGACCTACAGAAGCCCGGCATGTGCGGGATGCAGGGCCAGGCATTTGCCGGGGAGTTCCTGGCAAAAGGCTGGCCTGCAGAGGCCCCATGGGTGCCAGGCAGTGGGAATTTCCCTGGCCTGGACAGACCTGTGGGGGACTGGCGCTTGTGGGCGGAGTCCCTGGCAGAAGGCGGACCTGCGGAAGCCCTGCAGGCTTGGGTCGCAGAGCCTCCAGGGGATTTATTGGCCAGGGACCGGCCTGCGGGGGTCCTGCGGGTGCCAGGCAGAGGCCCGCGTGGTTTCCAGGGGGCAGAGGAAATTAGCAGACGGTGGGCCTGTGGAAGCCTGGCAAGTACTGGGCGCAGGGCCAGGTGGTCGCCATGGGATTTCCTTGCCGGGGATGGGCCTGCAGAGGCCTGGCAGTTGTAGGCAGAGTTCCTGGCAGAAGCCAGGCTTGCGGAACCCCTGCAGGCTCAGGTGCGGGGCCGCACGTTTGCCAGTGGTTTTACTGGCCAGGGACTGGCCTGCAGGGGCCCTGCGGGTGCCAGGTGGAGGCTGGTTGCCGAGGGAGTTCCTGGCCGGGAGTGGACCTGTGGAGGCCTGGCAGTCGCCGGCAGAATCTCTAGCAGATGGAGGGCCTGCGGAAGCAAGGGCACAGGGCCAGGGAATTGCCAGGGGAAGTTCCTGGCCAGGGGCGGGTCTGCAGAAGCCTGGTGGTTGTAGGTGGAGTTCCTGGCAGAAGGCGGGCTTGCAGAAACCCTGCAGGCTTGGGGCCCAGGGGAACAGGGTCACCAGGGGATTTACTGGCCAGGGGCGGACCTGCAGGGGCCCTGCAGGTACCAGGCAATGGCCCGCACAGTCGCCAGGGGAGATCCTGGCCGGGGGCAGACCTGCGGATGCCTAGCAGTCGCCAGCAGAGTCTGTAGTGGACAGCGGGCCTGCGGAAGCCCTGCAAGCACGGGGAGCAGGGCCAGGCACTCACCTGCAGATTCCCTGGATGGAGGGAGGGAGGCTCACCATGGCCCCCTCACCCCTGAGTCTTTTCCCGATGGGGTGCTTGTTCCGGCAGGCAGGGGTAGGGGCGCTGCTCAGGGACCTCTTCCCTCAGTCTCAGCGGGAGTTAGGCTTCTGGTTTGTCAGGTAAGGGAGGAAGGGTGTACTGTAAATTCAGAATGGTGGGGAAAACTTTAGTTTAGTTTTTCTGCCTAGCAATAGAGTTTTCAGAGTCACACTGAGGTGCTCTGGGGAAGCACACCCCACTTCCCACTGCACTCTTCCATGGGGTGAGACAAGAGGTCCACATTTCACCGCTTGTCTGTAGAAAACCTGCAGGAGCAAACAAGGAGAAAAAAAAGAAAGGAAACAGAAAAACAAGAAACTCAGAGCTTTCTTGGGGGAGGGGACAGACACTTTTCCTTTCAGATGAATTTTGTACCTGAAACTTGCTCTCTTGGAGTCGCAGCTTGTCTCAGCAGAGGTGACCTGCAGATACCACTTCTCTCTCTTGGCTGGGCTCCCAGTATTCAGTTTAATTGCGCAGTTTCTGGAGGTTATTTTCCCTTTTGGACAGGAGCCTTTTTCAGAAGCTGCTTCCAGACAGCCATCTTGCTCCCCCCCCCCCATTGATTGATTTTTAATGGAAAAGAGATATTTCTCATTTTGGAAATAAACAATTAGTATCCTCTTTTTAATTAGCACTTCATGGTAAGTCTTGCAAAGTACATAGACACAGTAAAATAACTGACAAATAAAAATGCTTCAGATTCTTCCAGGAGTAAAATATCAATATATAGTTTAGGAGCCTGTAGGCATATTTACAACTCCAAGTGATGTAAATTTCACAATTCTGGCACTTTCCTGAATGGGACAAAGACAAATTATTTTGTCAAATGGAGATTACTTCTGCACAATACTAAAATAGCCATGTATTAGGAATAGTAATCCTAAATCACAGGGTCATGTAGTCAAGGATAGTTTTTATTTTTCACACAACGTTTCACTTACTTGTTTTTGAGTATTGTTGCTAAAACTCAAATAACCTTATTAATTATAATTTGACAACTGGAAAAGTTGCTTTATTTTGTTTGTAATCTTCATGTTCCTAATTCATTTCTGGAGTTCATCCACCAACATTAGGTACAATAATTTCCTGTACCACCCTGCAGCAGGCAAAGCTATGACTCATTTCTCCCACCTAATTACGCCAGAACTGTTCAGTGCTATGTACAAAATGAGGTGTTATGGTACAATATTTCCCAATTTATTTTTAAGACACTCAGGCAGTATATCCAACATCTTCTATTCTGGGAAACACATACTAAAACACAAATTACACATTTTACATACATAATTCTTTTCTCCTTCTTACCTCAGCAGTGAAGAAGTAAAAAGGTGATGATTATAAAGTAGTCATGAGAGGGCTGTATTTGGCATATTCATTTGTTATAGAATCACTTCATTCATGTGTATTGGATGAACATTTTATAGGACAGTAGCCAATGGGCCCTCCCAACCATTATCTTCCCCTTGTTTAAACCAAAATGGAAGCAATTGATTCTGTTTTGCACAACCTCTACTCACTAAGGCAAATGTAGAAAGCCTAGGTTAGAATTAAGTGCAGACTGCCTGAGTGTGAAATGTTGCTTTACCACTCACAAGCCATGTAATTCTTGGCAACTTCCTTGACTTTCCTAAACTTTATTTGCCAGGCTATAAAATAAGGCAAATGATAGTTGCTACTGGATGATGTCATTGTGAATATAAAACACTTAGCACTGGCCTATAAAATGATGTGGTAGGCTCCCATAATATTTAAAAATGAATCAGCTCCTAACATTTAGGAATCAGGAGATTTCAGTTGATGTTTTCTATGTTTCATTTTTCTGGAAAATGAGAGGATCTAGCGAGGACAGATGGGTGCTGAGTAGGACTGCCCCCTTCAAGCCCAGCTTCCTTTATTCATTGCTATTACCTGGCTGACCCTACAAACATGGCTTTAGTGTAGAGGGAAGCACAAAGATAAAAATTTAATTTCTATGTGTAGCAGTCATGATTGTAAGAATGTTCCATGGTGGTGTTGGAGCAGAAAAGAAAACACATAACTAGTTCTTTCAAGGAAAACAGAGTTAGCAAAAAGAAAGTTACAATCACAAAACAAGATGTATATCATCTCTTCATTAAAAATATGTATTATATTTATGATTTCAAATTGAACAAAAGAATGCATTCATTTTTTCTGTCTGTGAAAATATTATGAAAATATAAGTTGAGAAAGTAGGGCATACTGCATGTAAGAAATTTATTTAGTGAAGGTACTTAACAGAGCAACCTCTTCTTTTGTACATTTATACATATAGGTTCATGTGTTGAAGTTTGTAGGAAGTCACAAATCACCTATATACTAATTTAGAATATGTGGATGCACTTTGGGGTAGA
Source organism: Perodicticus potto (assembly GCA_963574655.1). Taxonomy (NCBI): domain Eukaryota; kingdom Metazoa; phylum Chordata; class Mammalia; order Primates; family Lorisidae; genus Perodicticus; species Perodicticus potto. Next base: position 5,768 of record CAUYRH010029597.1, read on the forward strand.
ATTTATCAAGTTTGTTTGAGCACACAAAAATTATGGGCAAGCTGTGGCTATTGGTTTGGGCTATTATTTTGCATCTAAAAAGCTGATAAAAATTTTTATTCAATCATTTTGGTGAAAATCTATCCTAGCTTTATGCAGATGTATTTAAAAAAAGAGATAAGGGTCCTAATACTCAATACAGTGCGATTATTGAAGCCTGATTTTGTATGTCCTGTTAGCTGCAGAACTTGTGTATTTGGTTCTGTCTCTATTTGCCAAATATTAGCAGACAAAAACATTACTTGGTATATTTACCAAGGGTGTCCCAAAAGTCACCCATAGAGTCACCACACATAAGGAAATTGTAGCTAAATGTACCTTTCTTTAAAAAATATCCATGACAACATTTTATGAAATAGTGACAAAATATTCTTTATGTGTTAGGCACCTCTTTGTGGGCAGGCACTTCTGAAGGAACAACTAAGGTTGACAGGTCACAAGAGCCCCTATTCAACTTTTATAGTCCATTTCAGCTGGGGCTCCAGTTCAGTACTAGGCTGACTTAGGAAGCTGCTGAGACAATTTTTCTGTTTCCCTTTCTACCTAATCCTATACACACACACACACACACACACACACGCGCGCTCACATATACATACTGGACACATACACATAGATACACAGTTTTTTTTTTTTTTTTTTTTTTGAGACGGAATTTCACTATGTCACCCTCAGTAGAGTGCCATGGTGTCACAGCTCACAGCAACCTCCAACTCTTGGGCTTAAGCGATTCTCTTGCCTCAGCCTCCCAAGTAGCGCATATATATATATATATATGGTATACGTACACACACATATGATTATATACTTAATTTATACTCTTTTACCAAGATAACCAGGGATATACCTGTACTTGATAGTAGGTTTATGACTGAAGCCTCGCTAAATACCAGTGAACAGGAGTAGTAAGATGAGAAAGGACTCCTAAAGTTGGGGCAGCTAAAGGGCAGACAAGCAGAGTTCTTACTATTAACTTTATTTGATGCAAAAAATTATATCAGCAGATACCCAGGGTAGTCACTTTATGATCTCGGTTCTATTAAAGTTAGAAGTGTTTTTAACTTCTCTTCAATAGAATTATCATAAATTAATACATGAACCCTGTCTTTATAGTTGTCTGACCTTTTAACAGATAATGATCCACTGTTTTACTATTTTTGGAAAATGGAATATTGAAATAATTTAAAATCATAATATGAATTATAATATTATTGGAGCATTATGGAGATATTACAGAGTATAGTTGATTCAAAAAGCTAACCAGAAAGCTTATATTTACATTACTGTACTCTCTGTATTTTGTCTTTTCATTTTATAATATTAAGAAAGTATTATGAGAAGCATTAATTCAACTTATAAATGAGTGACTACAAATTTATTCATATGCCTAAAATCAGTCAGAAGTTAAATGTGGATTATAGAAGAAAGCTCTTTCATTGGGAGCAATTAACTAATTGCTATGGAGCAAACATTGTCTTTGTCCTAAATTGAATCATCATCTTCATTTTTCCAAATCATAGAACTATTTTAGAAAATGAAGTGTTTGGATATTTAACAAGAGATTTTTTGATCATTCTCTTCTTTATAAGTCTCACTATTATTTTTACTCAGAAAAGTAAAAGGTTGCATATATTACTGAGACTTTTATACTACTTAATATTCTCTGTAATTTTCTAATGAGTGTGTATATCAGGACTTTGAATTTGTTATATACATCAGGGATTAGAATTTCTGTGCATATCAGGACTTTGAATTTGTTATATACATCAGGGATTAGTATTTCTGCAGTTTTTTGATACCTTTTTGGAATTTTGTCACTTTGTTAAGACTGGAGTCAAGAACTATATTTTAAAGATTAAATGACTGCTGTATCTAAACATTGGATGCAATGAACATTGCCTTGCATTGCCAGTTTACATAGAGGAAGCTAATGAGGCTATAAAGAAACACTATCTGTTTTATTAGAACATGTTACCAGTGAAACAGCTGGAAAAACAGAGGTAGCTGGCTGGCTTTCATTTTCCATTGCTTTCTGCCCTTTAAATTCCGATTTCCTCTCATTCATGACCACATGCTCACCACACACATGTTCCTTGGTTTGTTACTTTAAGCCACAGAGAGATTAAGCACCATTAGTAAAGACTAGTTTAGGAACAGTTTTAACTAAAATAAAGGACACGTTCAAAGAGAACATGGATTTATGGAGTGTGGGTATGTGCATGCTTACATGTGCGTGCTGGGCTAAATCAGTAAGAAGATATCGGGTGATGATATCTGGGCGCCATTAGTGACGGGGACATATTTTGTGTTCCCATCTTATTTCTAACAGTCTAAAAGTGTTGAAGTGCTAAGTCTCATCCTGGTGGCCGGAAAGAATACCTATCACTTTTCTATACTTAGAATAGACTTTTGTTACTGATAGAAAAATTGGACTTAATCTAATCTAATCTGGTCTTTTAATTATAGCTGGTGGAGACTCAAGGAGATTAAGCATCTTGGCCACTGGGCATTGTAACTCCAACCTGAATATACTTGTTACCTGTTCCATTGGCATTCTGTCCTCATCATTCTCTTCCCTAGCAAAACACTTAAGTTAATGGAGGAATTGGGCTGATATAGTTTGAAGAATGATGAAGTGTTCTAAGAGAGGCCATAAGAATAGATCTAATTGGGCATGAAGGAGAAGACATAGTCATGAAAGGTAAATTGGGATCTGTGAATTGGGAAAGTTTGGGGACCCCAAACAAATAAAAGTCAATTGACTTAATGACAATACCCACAGTTTACAGTTCACATCATAAAAAAGGAGAAGATAAAAGAAAGCATGTGGGGCCTGTGGCTCAAAGGAGTAGGGTGCTGACCCCATATGCCAGAGGTGGCGGGTTCAAACCCAGCCCTGGCCAGAAACTGAAAAAAAATAAAATAAATAAATAAATAAAAAGAAAGCATGTAATTATCAACCTTCTAAACTCCAAGTGCTAATGTGTCAGAGAGGCTCCAAATTCCTGTACCTTAGAAACAAGAAGTGTGTGATTAAAAAAAAAATTATATATAAAAACATGTATCTATGAACACTATATATAAAAAAAATTTCTATAATCATCGTGGAAAAAAATCTGAAAAAAAAATCAAGTAAGATTTAAGTCCAATAAGCAATCTACTGTAAAAAACGTAAAACAATTGCGCAATACATGAAGAACAATTTATATTCCACTTTACTGGTGGGGGGGTCAAAGAGTTTATTTTTAATTTACACAGATCCAATATGCAAGTCTGTGTGTGTATACAATTTAAAGTTAAATTGTTTTATTCAATTTGTATTTTTGAATTTTTTTCACCAATTTGTACGTTTTGCCAACAGAGTCCACTACATGTAAATAAGAAAATAATTGTACACTCCAATACACTCTGGTATGCACCTGACATGATTTAAATGGTAATTCACAGTATTCAGTAACTCACTGCAGTAGTGTATCTTATCTACAAAGGAAATAATTATATCTTGTTGCATCATAAACTGATGTTTATTTTATAACATCATAAAAATAGGTTGTTTAGGGGGAGGTAGGACTAGTTTTCTCAGCATTCGTGTATGACAAGGGCTAGATCTTAAGTTAAAGCAATAATATTTAGAGAAATGTCCTTAGTTACCTTTCATTCATAATACAGCATTACAAATCTTGTAATCTTTTAAGGTTTATTTACACTATTAAAATGTTTGTTTTATAAGTTTGCAATTTAATTTTTTAGATAGAGTATTTTTTTCTTTTGTTTTCCAGGAATTATTTATATACCTTTAATATATTTTCTGAATTATTTATATAACCTCAAAGTCTACATAAATCTAGGATGACATCTAACACAAATACATGTTAGTACATATCAATATAACCACCCCAGACATGTAAGGTATTTCCTTTAAATAAAATAATTTAAAAAAATTCTGATTAAGCGCCTATTGTGTTTAAGGTATTGTATTCTGTATTGAACAGAAAGAACATCAATAAAACATCAATAAATGATCAATTTGTGCTTTCCTTGAACTTCCAATCCAATAAGAAGATGAAGAGAAAAATAACTATATAACACACGACATTGTTAGTAATTAGTGTTCAAGGGTAAACATACCTTTAGAAAAAGGAAGACAAAATCTGAGTTGTTCTTGAAAAGAAGAGCATAGTTTTAAGACTATATGGCAGCTGAAGGCCGAGGCGTACCTGACAAAGCAGTAGTACAGAAGTTCATTTCCCAACTTGTTCTCTCTTGAATCTAAGACATCATGTGATGAATTTGAACAATGTTGATTTTAGAGATTAGGACAAAATGAGATTGGAGAAACTCACCTGGTAATTAGTTGTACAAATGATGAGACAAATTGCCATGGCAAGGCAAATAGGTTGGCGTTGTTATAGCTTTTGGAGGAAAACAGGGCTAGACAAGGTAACCGTTATTAACAAAGCTAATGACAGTTGATAACTGTGGCTTTAAAAATAAGTAGAAACTCTGGGCATCACTTTTTCCCTCTCTTCACCTTTGGTCTTCTGCTTAGGGACAAGAGAGTTCATGAGGTTGAAGCAAAGTTTTGGGTTACTCAAGATAACACAATCCTTAGCTTCTATCTTTTTAAACGAAGAATAAGAAAATACAGTGAAATAATCAATGCCTTATATTCTTTTAGGATAAAAATCACAGGGAACATAATCTTTTCTTGTTAGAGCAATGAAAAATGGAAGAAAAATTGTAATTCAGCCACACGTTCCAATCTTTATTTTTTAATTATTAAATCATAGCTACGTCTATTAGTGCAATCAAGGGGTACAATGTGTTGTTTTCATAGACAATGTGAAATATTTTCATCAAACTGTTTAACATAGCCTTCATGGCATTTTCTTATTATTGTATGAATTTCTTGTTATTGTATGAAGACATTTGTATTCTGCCTTTAGCAAGTTTCATCTGTACCCTTGTAAGATGCACCGACATTCCAATCTTTGAAAGGGGAGTAAAAACTTGAGTAGATGGAGAATAAAATACTTAATGCTGAATCGTTTGAAATACTTTTAGAAATACCTGTTTGACAACATATTTTGGAAGAATGCTTTTTTGTGAATAATGACCCAGGAACTTAAGCTCCTCAACTCAGAAAAACATTTTGGCATGTCTATAATATCTCAGAGGCACGAGACAGTCTATCCTTTTCTTTTTTTCTTTTTGTCTCAAAGGCTTTTAGAACATTTTTTTCCTATGATGTCTTGCTCCAACCTACTTCTGCAGCTTTTTACAGACAGTTGTACATACATCTGAATCACAAGCCTTGAATAAGAAGTACAGAATCGTAAACCAAAAAAGGAAATATCCTGACCCTCTTTTAGATATTGTGCATATATCCCCAAGAAAAGAATCTGTATGTGGTATAACCTTTCAGGTAGTAGTTGACTTTGGTATAAGAATAAAAAACAAACTCATATCAACTGTTAAAGAATGATGTCTCTGTAAATATATTTCAGTAATCCATGGTAGGTCTCCTAGCAAAATACTAATGTGCACTTAAGTTTTAGCTATGAAAGATTATAGAGGACTGCAAGGTGAATTGTCTCAAATTATCATAGTCAATTTGTAAGCAATCTTTTATTATCTCCTGTAAAGAGACTGTACAGAAGTCAGTGATTTTTGTCTGTCATTCTAGAATTCACCTTTATGCAAAGAGTGATTGCAAAGCTGTATTTCTAAATTAATTAGACTGTGACTAATTAATGAAAATGAATGGCAGATTATATGTTTTTGTTTTCTTTTTTTGAGATAGAGTCTCACTTTGTTGCCCTGAGTAGAGTGCCATGGCATCACAGCTCATAGCAATCTCAAAGTCTTGGGCTCAAGCGATCCTCTTGCCTCAGCCTCCCAAGCAGCTGGGACTATAGGTGCCTGCCACAAAGCCCAGCTATTTTTAGAGACGGGGTCTTGCTCTTGCTCAGGCTGATCGCAAACCCATGAGCTCAGGCAATCCACCTGCCTTGGCCTCCCAGAGTCATGGGATTACAAGTGTGAGCCACTGTGCCTGGCAAGATTATATGGTTTGTAAGACATTTATTCTTTCAGACTTTTGAGGAGGTTAGTATCCTAAGCATATGGTGGGTATTTTATAAAAGAATCAAAGAAAAAAATAACTTTTTCTAGTTGATCATTCTTGTTAGAATTGCATAATTCTTCCTATTGCTTTTTACATTTAAGAGTAAATGTCATAGTAATGCCATTTTCTGTTTTGCATGGAAAAATAATCTTCATTTAAACTGTGATAGTTCTATATAATCTGGAGAATGTATTTTAGTTAAGAAAGAGAAATCACTAATCCCCAGAGTTTTGTCACTTCTAGTTTGATTTTAACTATTCAGCAGAAAAGGTAAAAATTTTCCTCTAGGACTCAAAAAAGTAGTTTTCACTTTTTCCTTTGACAAAATTTGATAGTTTCTCCTTCAGAATAGTGCTAATCAAGTTATGTCTCCCAAGTGTTTATCTTCTCCACAAGTAAGAGAAGAGTATGCAAAGAACAATGCGTATGTCTTCTTGCTTTTCCTCGCTGGTTTTGTTCTTTTTTTCCCATTCCTCATTCCCATTCTTTCATATATATGCCAAAATAATTGAACAATTTTATGATGGATAAAGTTCATTTCTCAGATTTTAAGGGAGCTGGAGAATATAAACTTGGCCTCTAGGCTATTACTACTAGAGAAGCAGATCACGTGTTATGGGGAGGGCGGTACAGAGAGTGATTGGAGTTGGAGTCACATTGCAACAGGTTTTTGGTGGTGAGAAGGAACACGTGCCAGGAGTTTGGACTCAAAGAACACAGAGGGAAGATGGCAGAAAGGCTTTGATTCCTGATGAGATTCCTCTTGTTTCATTCATGGTATCAGTAAATTAGCCAAGTATTACAAAGTGCGAAGTGTGTCAAATTTCTCTGGGAACCTGTGAGAGGGTGGAGCATCAACATGGGAGAGAAGTAAGCTGAGTGCTCTGGAACAAGAAGTAAAACAGGGAAAAGGACAAGGGAGCTGGAGATGGAATTCTTGGGGGACCTTTAATTATCTTAGGCCCTGAACTTGGAGACTGAATCAGGAGTCATGAAATCTTAGTGCAGAGAGTCCTCAAGTAACGTGCAGATTACGTGTGCAGATAACTTTTTAAGGAAACAGGGAAAAATATAACATTGCAGAACTCTTAAAATATTGGGATATTGGGATTATACCTAGATGATGCTTCCATTTGATGTACAGGACAATGTTTTGTTTGGGGTTTTGGAGAAAGTAAAATATGCTAATAAATCATGTCAGGGGATTTTATTTTATTTAAAAAAAAAAAAGCTTTCTTGGACGGCACCTGTGGCTCAAAGGAGTAGGGCGCCGGCCCCATATGCTGGAGGTAGCGGGTTCAAACCCAACCTTGGCCAAAAACTGCAAAAAAAACCCCGAACAAACAAACAAACAAAAAACCTAAAATGTTCTCGAATCTAAATTTTTTTTTAGAGCTATTTTTCTGACATGATATCTTAATTCTTCTTCAGTGCCCTTGGAACTCCATGAACTTTGTAGTTTACCATGGGTCAAGCTAGTTGGGGAAAGTTTAGTCACCACTGAACATATGTATTTCAGCTTTCAGACCAACAAATAGAAAAAGTAGCATATATAATACAATAACTCATTCAAATCCCAAGTAAAAAGCAAATTCCATTTTTTGAGCCTTTAAATTTAGTTGGTTAGAAGTAGTTTCTAAAGTTTATTTTACCAAGTAAATATTTCAAGATTTTAAGTTTTCTGAACTTATTTTTATTTTTTATTCATTTTTAATTTTGACAGTATTCTTTCTTATTGAGCTTTAAGGCCTTTCTTGAAAAGGACGCTGCAACTGAAGAGAGAAATGTTACAGAACCCTTTGAGCCTGGAAAGACCCTGAGCTTCCTTTGGGAAACATGTGCTTGTATCAGCCCCTGAAGAGATCAAAACCAACAATAAGCCATCTTTGCTTCTTGCCTTTGATTGACCTTGGTGATATTTTATGCAAAAGTGAAAGCAACAGATGCGAAAGATTTATGGTTTTTGCATTGAAAATGTGATAGATTATAGCTGAGTGCCCAGATTATCAAAGGCAACAGATGTTCTTAGCTACAATGTCAATTTCTTCAGTATATCAGACTTCTGAAAACAAATGGTTTCTCTTAATGCAGATCTCAATTTATTCACTTCTGCATGTTTTAGTGTTTTTCTAATTGTGAGAATAATAGACTATATATTAAATAAGCAAACATATATGGGTGGCACCTGTGGCTCAAAGTAGTAGTGCGCAGGCCCCATATGCTGGAGGTGGCAAGTTCAAACCCAACCCCAGCCAAAAACTGAAAAAAAAATTACAATAAAAAATAAATAAATAAGCAAACCTATAAAAATGGAATAATTTGACCACTAACTTTGCTTAAAGGTGATAAAGATATAATTGAAATA
>CAUYRH010029598.1:0-22790 GCA_963574655.1 Perodicticus potto
TACTTGAATCTTTTTTTTGAGACAGAGCCTCAAGCTGTCACCCTGGATAGAGTACTGTGGCATCACAGCTCACAGCAACCTCCAATTCCTGGGCTCAAGAGAGTCTCCTGCCTCTGCCTCCCAAGTAGCTGGGACTACAGGTGCCTGCCACAACACCTGGCCGTTTTTTGGTTGCAGCCACCATTGTTGTTTGGTGTGCCCAGACCGGATTTGTTCCCGCCAGCTCAGGTGTACTTGGCTGGTGCCTTAGCCCATTGAGCCCTAGGCACTGAGCCTGAATCTTTTTTTTTTTTTTAATTCACATGGATTTCTCATTTTATTCCATCTCTATAATGTTTTTATTTGTCTTGATGTAAATATAACGTGGAGTAAAATTTTTGTATAAGAGAAATGCACAGTATTTATCCAACATCATAAATAGATACACACTACCTTGAAGGCAAGGGTTTGGGTTATTTAAAATTATTAGAGCTTTAATCACCTTTCTTAGAAGAAAGCAGGAATAAAAAGAGGTATCCTTATAAATGTTACTGATACAACTAAAAATATATATATATATATAAATTGTTTAAGCTTTAAATGCTGATACTGAGAGAAATGTATTATTAATATAAACATATTCTAGTATATTCAGTAGAATAAATAAATTACCTGTAAACACTTTTTGAAAACATAAGAAACAATGATGGTACAGATTTTCCTAACAAATCTAGTATCTTCCTGATGTATTTATCCCATGATCCTCTATCTCTGGAGCCAGTTCTCAGTCAAAAGGCAATCTTCTCATTCAGTAAATAAATTCTAATAAGTTTTAATTGCCAATTGATCACTATACTTAAATTTAAAATTTCTTTATTGTGAGTTTCTATTCATAAAAGTTATCCATTTTAAGTTTTAAATTAAATAAAATCTCACCTTGCAGTAATAAATTTTTTTATACATTTTGGTGTTTACCTTTCCAGGTAAAGATCTGTTATTTTACACTCTACTAAAACTTTTTCAAATTGTGTGAACTTTCACCTAAGACCTCCAAGAATAATGTTTTAACCTTAAAAAGGCCCTCTTACGGGAAAAGTTAGTAGATGAGAGAATTGGGGACAATGTTCCTTTTTGTTGTCCTCAAATTACACAAGTCACCTCTCAACAGAGATGTAGGTGTAACTAAATATGGAAGAAGCAATCCTCTGGAAAATAACATGATGTTAAAAATCACAAAAACTAGTATCTTTAAGGGTAAACTAATCCAATAATGATAATATAATGAAGTAATTATAAAATCTGTTTTCACCTATAATATTTCTATGCTTATAATAGTATATGGGAGATCCAAATATCATTCCTATGGCTTGGGCTACATTATGAATTCTGTGGGCCATAAGCATATTTTTCCTCTGTGATTCCTCTTCCCCTATAAGAAAATATTAGAAATTATATTTTAAAACTGCACTGGAACAAAAGGAAATATAACCCAAGTTGGATGCATTATTATCATATTCATTTAGTTGTTTTAATTTTAAAATAAATTAAAACTAAAACCATTTCAGAGGTCCCCCAAAGTATTGTGAACACAAGGCAATGTGCATATAATGCTTGTTAAACTACAGTATTCATTCATTCTATTTCTAGAACAATGAAATCTCCAACTTTTAGCCAGGCACACAGACATCCAAACTGAAGACTACAACTCTCATACCTACAACTCCTTGCAGGTATGTGTAGCCAGATATTAAGTTTAGACAATGCTTGTGTACATAAGCAATAGGCACAACCTCCAGGTAATAGTCATTTTTTCTGCAGTTAGAATTCAGAAATGGGGGCAAGAACTTCAGACTTGTAAATGGGAAAACACTCTAAGGATACTAAAATAATAAGATAAAAAGAGCATGGGCTTCCAATGTCTTACAGAACCCTGCTGACTTCCCAGAGCAGTCACAATACCCACCCAAATTTTATATGAACAAAAAATAGTTCCAATTAGTTTAAGTACCTACTATTTGATGTCTTGGCCACATGCAGCCAAACCTATACCCAAAGTCACAGAATCATTTTGACAGTACAGAAATGAAGGTACAGATGGGATTTGTTCAGTGTGATTTAAATATGGCCAAGTTCAATCCTGACCTGTCCATATTCAAAATCTATGCTCAACTCATTGCCTTCACACATTGTCTTCTGCCTTCAGGGAAGCAAAAAAAGCATAGAAAATACAGCAACCATGAGAGCCAGAGGAGAGTATAAACTTTATAAAGCAGGGTCATCAAAAGAGAATCCAAACAAAAGGCAAATGGAAAGAAAAAAAATGAAACATTTAACATGGATTTTTGCCAGTACCACATGACTTGACATTTTGAATTATGACTACTTACAGGAAGTACTAACAACTTTCCAAGAAAGGGATACTTCACATAAATGATGGGTCCAGCACATTTTGCTTATTTGTTAACTTCAACTCTAAGTTTATACATTAATTTTTGGCTCTGAAAATTTCTGATTTCCACTAACACAAAGCATCATACGGACAGGAGAGTCTATAAAACATATCTGGGAAAAGCACCTCAGTGAGAAATATTTTCCCAAACAGACCTGGCTATTTCCTTCTAATCCTCAGGACATAGGTTCATCCTTCCTGGGTACTTTCCTGAATTACCCATGTGTCCATCAGCATGAACCAAAGAGTCCTTTTTGTTCTTTGAATATAATAGTAAATAGTCTAGTTACTAACTGAATTCCCTCATAAAAGATCACCATATTTAGTACATACACCTGAGTCTTGGATCTCTTCTTTTAAAGATATCAGGGAAAAAAGTTTTCTACTACTGTATAAAAGCCATATTTTCTTTACAAAGGGAGTGTTGCATTGCATTTGGGAATTTTCTTCTATCCGTTGTTCATTAAACAAAATGTAAGAACACAGACATCACTTGCTCCCTAGGGATCTCTTACTTTCTTAGAAGACTCCAGGTCATTTTAGAAATCTTTAAAAAATCAAGCTTCATCCTTGCAAATATACTCATGAAATACTCAACATTCACCTGCACATGCACAAACCCACACACACACATAATGTATCCCAATAAAACATTTTTTTAAACCTCCAACATTTTTCATTTTGGATGTAACTGTATGAGTTATGAAGATTTACCTTGTAATTATATACTTGTATCTATTAAGTTCAAAAGATGATCTACAAAAACAGGAAATCACTAACTTGAGTCTTAGAACTGCGCATCCTGTTACAAACACTCTCTGGTAGCCATAGCCAGAGCTGGATTAAGGAATGGGAGGCAAAGATACTCTTCCCCTTCCTTCCTTCAGGGAGTAGCCCCTCAAATGGCATTAATGAAAGACAATCTGTTATAGTGTGGAGGGGAATACGTAGTAAAATCTTAGATTTTAATGTAAGCAATAAGAAAGTAACTAAGCTCTGCTGCCTGGATTGACATCCTTCCCTTTAATCAGTCTGTATGTCAGAACCCTCTGCCTCATGCAATGAGCAAAGTATGCCGAGATAAAAGAGGAGCTACTTCCAAAACACAGCAAAGGGGAGAGTAATATGCTTTCTCATGTGCTTGTTTCCAGTATACAGGTGACCCTTGAACAACATGGGGATGGGGCACCAACTCCCGGCACAGTTGAAAATCCACATCTAACTTTTGACTTCCCAAAATTTGACCACTAATAGTATACTGTTGAAGGCCTACTAATAGTCTTCCCAATAACATAGTCGATGAACACATAAGTAGACTACCATCTATATATTTTGCACATTTATCACGTATCTAAATTTTTATTAATTTTTCAACATTTCTAGTCTACACAGTTCATCTGTAAGATTTTTCAAATTGTCACAAATCTCCAAGAAATTTTCCAATATATTTATTATAAAACTCCATGTATAAGTGGACCCATATAGCTCAAATTCGTGTTATTCAAGGGTCAACTGTATTCTATTATGTTGTAGTTTGTGAGGATTCTACTACATGAACTAAGCTATTATCTGATTTTAAATGAATTTACTCACAAAATGTCAAGTAAATTAAAAATTTCTTACAGATAACCCAAAAGATTAAAAACTGCTAGTAACTCAAGCAGAAGTAAACCATCAGAAAACAGAAAATTTTAATATTTTATCTCCTATTATAAAAATGTTTATCAGACGCATTATATGCTTTTAAAAAGATCATCTAGTCATGTATATGAAGGTTTCAGTCTGAAACTTCAAAATTATCAAAAACTCAGGTTTACCTTCACTATTTATAACAATGGACAGCTATAATTTTATCAATAAACTTCACAATGAAGGCATATTATATCTTAGGGTATTCATTTCAAGATTCTAAGAAAGCAGTTTAATATAGGCATGTAAAGCACAACATAATCAATTTTTTGCAATATTTAAAGTCATGCTGTTCTCAAACCAACAATTTATAACATTTACCAAATTTATTGATAACTGTTTCTAAATACTTCTAAGCACCTATGTGGTTTCTTGGTTAAGAGTGAAAGGCATACATCATCAGAGAAACACCTCCCCTTCCTAGTTAAAATATCTGACACAATTCACAGAAATCAATATAGTTACAAGCTACAAGGCATTCCTATTATCAACAAATAGATTTGGGAGATGCATAGGAAACACTGCGGAAGATTTGGCAAAAGAAGCATCATCTCACATTCTGAAGAAGGAAAGGTTTGGTATAAGTTAGATGAACACAGTGATGTTCCCTTGTGTCTCAGCTGATGGTATCAGATTTTTTCTTTGCTTGAAATACAAAGACTACTTTTTTTGTATCATCCATGAAAGGAAATACAAAACAGAAAAGACAGCTTGTTGATAGTATAAAAATTCTTTAATAAGACAATGCTTTCAAGACTGTGTAATATAATCTTCAACAGATCCATTGCCTTTTTTATCTCATGGCACACTTGAACCCATAGTTCAAGTTCCAAAGCACACTAAAATTCTGTTGATCGAAAAAAGTATAATTATTGTCCTTTGAACTTCCTTCAAAAATAATTTAATTAATGATCTTTAAAAATTGTCATGGCACACCTAAGACCCTTGCACAGCACGCTGGTTGAAAATCACTGCTATAATATAATAAAAGGATTTGCGGCTAAGCGTACAAAGACAGCACTGTATAGTAGACTGACTCCTACATCTTTCACCGGCTACATAAAGCAGCAACAACATGAAAGCTAGAGAGCCCCTTCAAGCTATCAATCTAATACATTTTATAGAAATAATACTTTAAAAATAGTAGAAATTTTTTCCATATTCCAAATAAAGTGAAAAATGAACAGTAAATCTTTTGTACTTCAAAAGATCACTGCTTAGTTCACGGCAAAGTTCTTAAAAGAGCTGTTACGCCTAAAGTTAGGATACATTTCTTTTAACTTTGTAAAATTTGCCAACTTTTGCAATTATGACCACCCATAGTATCCTGCCAAGATATGTTTTGAAATATAAAAATACATATAATCTATCTGTTGGAGTAAAAGTTCCAACGATGAGTACCAGCGATTACTTTTCAAAAGCGAAAATCAAATCCTACAACAGAGACAGTATTTTGAAAAGGATTTTCGGAAATGTTTCTACTTTAATAGTATTTTGTAAGTGAAATAATATAAATGTGTCACATGTTTAAATTGTTCCCTTATCTTTCCTTTAACAATTTATCAAACTAGAATAAATTGTCCAATCTATTTAAAGATCTCCTAAAACAAAGAATTTTCAATGAGTTTTGAACTGTTAAAAACATCAAAATGTAACACTTTGTATTAGTTTACAAGAATTTAGTGACATCAGAGAATACACAAATACATCCAATTTCATTGAAAAATGATATAAATGGAGAATGCCATTTCAAACTTGAGGGTCTTAATTTAGAAAGCACAGCCAAAATGTACTTCCTATATTTGTACCCACACAGTTTCATGAAGTGTATTTTTCTACTGTAACAGCCATTAAAAGCACCAGGAGTAATTTGAACTTAGAAGCAGTCGGTGGAAGAATCGCTGCGTGGCAGAGTTAAATCCAGATTTTCAAGTGTTAATGAGAAAGCGACTGACAGTAACTACAACAAACCCAGACCCAGGCAGCCTCTTTAACTGTCAGTGCCCAAACGCTGGTGGAGTTCTGAGAGCTTGCCTGGGTTTATTGGAAATCATTAAAAGGGTGCACTGTACCCAGCTGATGTTAATAAGGCCACACCATCCTTGAGGCCGCCAGCGCCTCTGTGTAATTCGCAGCAGCCCCCAATTATCTGTGGGAGATCTGCAGGCCTGACTCACAGCCGGTGGAGGGGGTTCCGCACGGCCAGGCGCTTAATGAACAGACCGGCTTATAAACACAAGCTAATCTCTCCCACATGAGCACCTGAGGAGGATCACAAGTGACAGCTGTTTAAATTTTCAGGGAAATTAATGACCCCTAAAGAGGCAGCGCTTATCAGGCTTGGAGTAGGTTTGATAGAGGAGAGTCACCACAGGGCAAAACATTTATAATTGTCCATAAGTGCCTTATTCAATGGCTTCATCTGGGGAACTTTTATTGACGCAGTGTCTTCTATTAATGCTTGTGCTGGCAGAGAGCAGACAGACTCGATTCAATCTGGTCCTGATATTGGACTCCTACAGCCACTAATGAGCATCTCCCTAGCCTCAGATCACAAGCCATTTAAAACGATCAGGACTGTGGTTGGCATCCCAACCGCTTAGTGAAAATCCCAGCAGACACATACATTGTTTTGGTCCACAAGGCATTTGTCATGCTTCAGCTCAGCCCCAGAGCTGGGCCTCACAGAGAGATGGGGAATACACTGGCCACACTGCTGGCTGTCTGGGGAGTAGAGCAGGAATAGGTAATTAAGTGCAGATTGGCCAAGGGGCCAGAAGCAACTTTTAAAAAACAGATCTGGAGAGAAACAGCACATGGCAAAACTCACCACCCTCATCTCCCACCCGTGCCCCCTCCCCTGCTCTTGTGTTTTATGGCTTTTTTTTACCTTTACAACGGGACACCTCACCTTATTCTCAGTTGTCTTTATATTCCATGGTCCTGGGGATCACTGAACAGGAAATGGTCTCATTTCCAAGGAGGCATCATATAAAAGGAGATAAAAACAGACCGAGAGACAGAGGTGGGTGAGAAATGGGAGAGAGAAAGATGGTCACAAAGTGTTAAGAGAAAAGACCTTGGGCTGGCAATGTAAGGAAGCTACAGAGAGCCACATTGTCATCTTCTAAAACGTTAATTTCAGAGACTAGAAGGGAATTTCATTACTATTAGGGGAGATAGGATGACATGTAGGCAAATATTCTGTGGAAGTATGTAAATATGTCCAAATGTAGGCTCCATGGCAGACAAGAAAAGTTGTCTTGCTTAGATAAGATGCTTATAAATCTCTCTGGCTGATTTCAGTAGGAGTCTTCCGTGTAGCTGAGACTTAAACTGGCTTCTGACATCTCCAATCCTGAAATACCAAGAGACTGACAGTGCCACTCGGAAAAGGCAATCTACTCTCTCTGACGTCTACTTCCCTTGCTCTCCATGGCAAACAGCACATTTGCCTGCTTTTTCCAGGAAGCAAACACTGGATAAGCCTTTGATGCAAAGCTACTCCAGTTTTTTGTCGGGTTTTGCTAGTTATTATAGCATTTACCTAAAAATATGTACATGATAATTTAAAAATGACTATTACAGAAACTGGTCCATTTAAAATGTACATTTTTAAATGAGGAATAAAGAACTTTAATAAACACACACACTCACACTCACAGATAATTTACTTAGTATTAAAGTTTTATTGAACTTCGTTCTTTTTCTATCGCTAGTCCCAGAGTTATATCCCAGAGAGCATTATTCAATTCCTTAAAATAGGCACCAAACTCCAATTAATATTTCCATGTAAGAAATTTTATAATTCATCTCTACATATAATTAAGGGAATAAAACCAAGAAATTTTCTTTAATATAAGCATAGCATATATTTTTAGCAGCCAATATGACTATTTTGGTTAAATATTATTGTTTATAAAACGTTCATTGAATAAGTACCAAGTCATATTCTTAAATAATTAAAATTGGGATTAATAAGGTTTATAGGGTTTTTTGCCTGAAATTTCATGTTTTAAAAAAAAGTATATTCTGCTAATAAGCAGAAAATCGTAATAGGTCATCAGTCAAAATTATAAATTTGAAATAGTAGTCAAAAGCCAGCACATAATTAATAACACCCACTCAAGCTTTCCACTCTCTTTTCTCTCATTCCATGACTAAAATAAAATAATAAGTGTCTTACTTTTTTACTTGTTTAGGTAAATAATAGTTTTGAATTTTATTTTCATAAAATCCCATAAGAATTTAGAGCTTCTAAGATAACTATTTGTCATGTCCTCAAACCCATTCAATGGTCTTGAGTGACTCTGCCCAGGAAAATATCTTCCTAATTGAAAAATAAAAGATACATAATTGATTGATTCAAATCAGTGGTGAGAATAATCAGAAAAACACACAGTGATTTGTTAATAAATTCAGCTTTCTTTGAAGTTTATATTTGAGGATAACATGACTACACAGACTTGACCAAATTATCCTCCATGTTTATTTATGTAAGGACAGGTAGAAATGGACACTTTAAAAAGACAGAGAGCAGAAGTGACTGCCAGAATATCAGCCTTGTGTGACCAGGGAGATATTTCCAAAAGAAATGCTTCATTTCTACTATCTTTAGATTGCAAAATTCTGGTTATAGCAGCAACTGGCTTCACTCCTCTCCTTTGACAACAAAAGCAATGACAGAAACATGGTTAACCATTGGCTCCTAGATGCAAATCTAGGGAAGATGGCCCAAGTGTGGACAAAGAAAAATAATGCAGACATCTGAGGGCAGGGGTTGGGGCTGTGGGGACTATGCAAACTACTCAGTTCCAAACTCTGGCTCTTCCACTTTGAAGCAAGTTGCTTTTCTATATGCCTGCTTAGCAGTTATAAAATGGGAATAAATGTGGTAGACCTATTTTTTTGATCTGATCACCAATATTTCTGATTTTCTTCCTGATAGGCTTCTGGTATAACTGTGTGTCTCTGTCTCCTTCTAGGGAGACATTGCTAGGCAACTTGCTCTGCCCAGGTATGTCACTTATGGGCAGAAGCTGTTAAAAGCTGGCATATGATTCTTTATCATCTTTCTTCCCTGTTGCAACAATTTAGAAGCATATGTCAAGATGGAGCATCTTACCTGAGTCCCTGTTTAAGTGTAATAAAGTCTTCCACCTGCTAACATGTATTTTACATGAGTCATAAGCAAGAAACAAACTTTGGCCATGGTCAACTTAAGCCACTGGCTTTAAGGGGTTATCTGTGACTAAAACATAGCCTAATTTGTCCTGAATGATAGAATAAAGTAATTCTAACTACCTCATAGTATCCTCACAAAGAAAAACTGAGATGATGTGTATAAATCACTTAAAACTTTATAAATGCTTCATTCAACAAATATTTGTTGGAGGCAATGTAATGTGAGTGAACAAAAGAAGCACCTGTTTATGTGGTGTTGACCACACAGTCGGAGAGGCAGCTGTTAATAAAATGATTACACAGATTAAAAAATGCAACTATGCAAACTGAAATCTCTAAGGGGTAGATGACAGAACAAAAACACATGAGATAACTGACCAAGCCAGGGAAGACAACAGACCTTCCTTAAGGAAGTGTTGACTTAGCTTTGATCTGAATGTCAATTAGGGAAAGTTAAAAAAAAGAGCCTTCCTTGAGGAAGGAAACATTTTGTACAAAGACGGGTGTTGATAAGATGCATGGAAAAAGAGACCGAAAGTCTCCAACTGAAGTGGTAACAAAGGGGAAATGAAGTACAAGATTAGACTTGAGAATTATGTAAACCGGTGAAGATTTTGGTTCCTATCTAAAGAATGATGGGGAGTGACTGACTATTTCAAGTGAAAGAGGTTTGCATATTGAAAAGATCACTGTGGGCGGTGCCTGTAGCTCAAGCAGTAGGGCACCAGCCCCATATACCAGAGGTGGCAGGTTCAAACCCAGCCCCGGCCAAAAACTGCAAAAAAAAAGAAAAACAAAAAGATCACTGTGGCTGAAGAGTAAATTATAAAGGGGCATGGTGGATACAGAGGTTAACCAACCCAGAGGTTGTTGCTAGACTCCATGCAATAGATAATGAAAATTTGTAATAGGATGATGATTTCGGTAGTAATAGAGATGGAGAAAAAAATGATGAATTTGCTGCCTTCTTTAAAATGTATTCATCTATCTAATCTAGTGTAAACAAAAGAAATCTATCCCAAGATATTAAGTAGCTTACAGAATTCTGGAATTCTGGAATTGGTTAAAGCACCAAGGAGCAATGGAACAAAGAGACACATTGACCACACTTATTAGACTGACTCATCTAGTGGAAACCCCCTGGCTCACACCAGGCTAAGGACCAACTAATTGCCTTCACTGTCCCCAGAAGGACCAACGGTCTACACAACCATGCTTGCTGAATGGTCTGAGCTCCTCACACATGACCACCACCTCTCATGTCCATCTCACAGGATTCACACGAATGCATCTGCCTCACAGAACCTAAGCCTAATGAGAACTTTGAGCTACAAAAAGCAAATGTTGTCTTTAACTTTTCAGCCTTTTAATCACTATGACGAAATGCTTGATGGGTAGAAAGTAGACGTTGACTTACCAGAGTGAAGCATCTGCCACAAATAAGTAAAGTGAATAGGAACCTGTACTGAATTTAATATAGGGGATGAAGCTGAACAAAGTATCAAAATGACCCCTAGGTTTTTTGCTTCCTAGCTTAATGGATAATCAATGCTATTCAGTGAATTTAGCTTGAAAGTAATGAACTGAGTTTGGTTTTGAACATGTTGACATTGAAGTAGCTTTGAGATGGCCAAGAGAAGATATCAAATGGACATCTATTGGGTGTGCAAGAGAAGGTTTTGCTAGACATACAGATTTATGAGTCACCTAGTGACAACTAAAGTCATTTGTATTAGTTTTCTGTTGTTGCATTACAAATTACCACAAATACAGTCACTTAAAACAACACCCATCCATTATGTAAATTTCTAGGGGGTCAAGACTCCAGGCAGGGATCAGCTAGGTTCTTTGCTCAGGATTTTACATGCTGCAATCTAATGCTAGCCAGCACTAAGGTTTATCTTCCAAACTCACTAGTTGCTGGAAGAATTTGGTTCTTTGTGGACTTGAAACTGAGACCTTTAGCTCCTGGAAGCCACCTACTATTCTCTGTCCTATGTATTCTCTAGAACACAGCAATTTACTCCTCCAGGGTCAGCAAGAGAATATCCAGTGTCTCTCCCTTGGAATCTCTCTCACTTCAACTCTCCAGCCAGGGGTATCCAACCTTTTTTCTTTTCTGTTGTACATTGGAAGAATAAGAACCATCTTGGGCCACATATTAAATACACAAACACTAATGAAA
This sequence comes from Perodicticus potto, assembly GCA_963574655.1. NCBI lineage: Eukaryota > Metazoa > Chordata > Mammalia > Primates > Lorisidae > Perodicticus > Perodicticus potto. Next base: position 11,487 of record CAUYRH010029598.1, read on the forward strand.
GTCGATTAGCACAAAAAAAGGTCTATGCATACTTTTCATGATAGCCAACACCACAGATAAGAAAAACAGTCCTCAAATACTCTGCCTGCAGTTTGCAAGCTTCAGATGGAACCTCCTGTGCCCCAATGGGGTTCATATGGTTTCATCAAGGGCAAGAAAGATGGTCTCATTTTGATTAACAAAAGATCAGTTTATGAAGGACCTGAATTACATCTGCAAAATCCTTTCATCTTTGCCACTTATGGTAACCTGGTAGCCTAATCTCATTACGTTCACAAGTCCCACCTATACTAAAAGAAGAAAACTATATACAGCTTGTGTACATCAGAGGATGGGAATCTTGGGGATCCTCTCAGACTTCTGTTTCCTGTCTGTTAGAAGTTGAGATATCATTGGGAAAAAGTAAAAAGTGAGAATAGCATAAAGCATAGGAAACAACCATGACAAATTCCAGTATTTAATCATCAGATAGACATATCTGAGATTGTTAGAAAAGTAGAAGCTCTATTATTTTAAATGTTTCCATAATGAAAAATCTAATAGGCTTACCCAAAAATACACTAGGGTATTTGAGATCATTAGGCTATTTCAGGCTTTCCAACCTGAACACAGCAATGAAAAGAGGATGAAGTGAGGAGAAGTCTGAGGATACCAAATAGGGTTATCAATATTTGAGACTCTTTATGCAGCAGAATTTCAAAGTAGAATAAAAGTTAAAAATGACCTATTAAAACATCCTTATTTTATCAATGATGATACTAATTAGTAAAAGTAACTTTACCTAAGTCATTTGGCTAGTGATTGACTGAATCACAGAGCTCCTGACTTTGAAATCAGTGTGGGCATTTTTCACTAATTATTAAGTCCATCCAATGAGATTTAGATTGCTTATTATGCTTTATGCAGAAAATAATCATCAATATAATTAAAGTAGGGTTATTTGAAAGATTCTCTCCTATTCTTTATTTCATCCATACCTGAGAATACAGCAAGGAAACCTAAAGATACTCTAGGTCTTCAAGATATAATTCTCGTACAATCCTTCAATTATCTCACCAATTACACTTTCAAAAGACATGCGAGGGGGTAATAAGAATTACAATACAAGTGTACAATATTGAAACACTTTGTAGAGTTGCTAACGTTTGCTAAATTGATAATTTGAAAGGATTTAACATTTTTTTTGTTACCGCTCCAGGACTTCTTCTCAATTATTTCCTTTATATAACTCATCCCACAAGCCATAAACATTAGTGTATGAAACATTATTCCAATCTATGGCCAGCATATTGTCTCCATTTCTGCTGAAAAAGCTTAAACTATGTTGTAAATTCCATCTTATTACGAGCATATTGTCTCCATTTCCAGTCAAAAAACGTGCACTATGTTGTAAATTATATATATTATTCTTCCCTTACCAGTCCTTTAGATACATATGGGCACTCCATATCTATATGGTGTTCATCCATGGAAGACTGGAATGTTCTTTGGCTTTGGAAGCAAACAATGGTATAATTGAATACACTCTCCATTATATAACAGCTGTCCAACGTTGAGCAAGTTGCTTCTATGAATCTCAGTTTTATCTCTTAAATAAATAAAAGAATACTATTTTTTATGAGACAGCAAATGTAATACATGTAATGCAGCCCATAGGGTACATAATTCTTGTATAGAGGGAGGCAGAGAAAGATGTCTAAATAGAAACTTCTAGTGATCATCCCCCCATAGGAATACCAAATTCAACAACTATCCACGCAAGCAAGCACCTTAAAAAGAACCAAAAATCAGGTGAGCAACCACACTACCTTATTCTAACATTATACCAAGGGAAGAGGCACTGAAGAGAGCAGAAAAAACAATCTTTCATTACCTTTGGCAGGGCTACAGCAGCTCACCAAGAGGAGAGAGAGTCTGTGTGCCACAGGGGAAGGAGAGTGAAGTGACTGTGGGGCTCTGCCCTGAAACTCAGAGCCACCCTGGCACAGGGGAACTCAGCACAGGGCATTACCCTGCCAGTGACCTGGAGGGAGAGGGAGCATTGGGACCAGCCTGGCCAGAGAGGAAACCTCCACCCTGAAACCTGAGTTCCAGGGAGCCCCAGGATCCGATGACAAAAAGCAGCCTGGGATTGGAATAAACTAGAAAGGCAATCAGGCCACAAAGGCTGCAGTCCTTGGGCAATTCCTACAGCTGTGCTGACTACAGCCAGTGGGCTGTGCGTGCATGTGACCCAGTGAGAAACAAATGGCGGCAGCCATGCCAGTTCCTGAGTTACCCTCCCTTGACTACAGGCAGTGTGGCTCAAGGAGTCTTCTTCCACTTGCAGAAAGGAAAGATAAGGGTTCAGAGAATTTTGTTTTGCAACATGGGTACCAGCTCAGCCACAGTAAAATAAAATACCAAGTAGACTCAGGAAGCCCAGGAGTCCAGGTCTTAGTTCCTAGACAGCATTTCTGGACCAACCCCGAGCCAGAAGGAAACATGCTGGCCTGAAGGGAGATACCCAGTCCTGGCAATATTCATCACCTACTGACCAAAGAGACTTTGGGATTTGAATTAACATCAGAGGAGGCCAGGCAACAGTCACCATAGGCATTGGGTGTGACTAAGTTGGCATAGGGGGTGACCTGGCACTGGTGGCCACAAGGGAGTGTCCACATCACTCCTCCCTCAACTGCAGCACCCCAGCATGGAGAATGAGGGAAGAAAGTGAGAGACTTTGCTGGTATTTCAGGGACTTCCTCCATATCTTACCCACATCCTGCAAGGCAGTACTACCAGCAGTCTGCAAGAATCAAGCATCACTGGGCTAGGAACACCTCCAGTGCTGATATGGTTGCAGTTACCAAAGACTTAGATCATAACACTCAATTCCCTTTTAATACCTGGAAAGACTTCTCAAAAGGATGGGTTCAAACAAGCCCGGACTGTGAGGATTAAAATGAACTCTTAACTCTTTAAGACCCAGACATCAATGAACATCCACAAGCATCAAAAACATCCAAAAAATGACCTCACCAAATGAACTAAATAAAATACCAGTGACTAATCCTATAATGATGGAGATAGGTGATCTTTCAGACAAGGAATCAAGGCAACACAGAGAAGGATTTCAGAAGCCTGTCAGAGAACTTTAACAAAGAGATTGAAGTAATTTTTTAAAATCAAGCAGAAATTCTGGAGCTTAAGAAATCAACTGATGAACTGACAAATGCATCTGAGTCTCTTAACATTAGAACTGACCAAGCAGAAGAAAGTACTATGAGCCTGAAGACAGGTTATTTGAAAATGTAGTCAGAAGAGAAAAAAGAATGGAAAAGAATAAAACACACTCACAAGGTCTAGAAAATTGCCTCAAAAGGACAAATTTAAGGGTATTTGCCTTAAAAGAAGGTAGAGAAAGAGACTGGGGTGGAAAATTTATTCAAAGAAATAATGACATAGAACAAACCTAGAGAAAGATATCAATATTCATACATGAGAAGGTGACACTTACTGCAACACTAGGCAGATTCAACATAAATAAGACTCCCTCAAGACATTGAATAAATAAGCTCCCAAGGTCACAGATAAAGAAAAGGTCCTAGGGAAAGGAAAGGGAAAAGAAAAGGAAAGGCAAAGCAACTCCAAAGAAAAGGTCCTAAGGAAAGCAAGGAAAGAAAAGAAGACAGGAGGAGGGGAGGAGAAGGGAGGGGAGGGGAAGAAGGAAGGCGGCAGAAAGAGAGAGAGAAAAGAAAAGAAAAAAGAAAGAAACTTTTTTTCAATGTACTCAGTACTATTATGAAATCAATTTACAATTACTCACACTTTCATATGAAAGATAAATCAAAACTATAGCCCAGGATGAAGGAAGGAAGAGGAGGAGGATGGAAGGAGGGGGGAGAGGTTTGATGAGGAAGAGTAATGGCAGGATCACACCTATGGTGCATATTGCAAGGGTACATGTCTAATCTATTAAGTATAGAGTATAAATGTTTTAACATAATAATTAAGTAAATGAAGTGAAGGATATATTAACTAGTTCGATATAAGCATTCCAAATTGTATATAAAATCAGCACATTATACCCCATAAATACATTAATGTATACATGATCTATGTGTTTATGACTTAATTTAAAAAAAAGAAAAAAAAATATACAAAGAAGTGTCAACACATCTGGCCACAGACTTCTCAGTAGAAACCCTACAGGCCAGGAGACAGTGGCATGACATATCCAAAGTGCTGAAGGAAAAGAACCTTCACCCTAAAGTATTCTGCCAAAAATGTCCTTCAAACAGGAAGGAGAAATAAAAAGGCTTTCTGAGACAAAATAAAGCTGAAGGATTTCATCAACACCAGACCTGTCCTATAAGAAATCTAAAAAAAAAAAAAAATGTTATTCACTCTGAAAGAAATGGATGCTAATGAATAATAAGAAATCATCTGAAGGTATATATCTCACTGGTAACAGTAAGTACACAAGTACAGGATACTCCATTGCTGTAATTGTGGTACATAAACAACTTACAATATAGGGCAGGAAAACTGAAAGACAAACCTGTAAAAAATAATAACTTTTTTTGGCTGGGTGTGGTGGCTCACACCCATAATCCTAACACTCTGGGAGGCCCAAGCAGGTGGAATGCCTGAGCTCATGAGTTCAAGACTGGCCTGAGGTAGAGCGAGCCCCACCCTTTCAAAACAGTAGGTGTTGTAGTGGGCGCCTGTAGTCCCAGCTACTCGGGAGGCTGAGGCAAGAGAATCACTTGAGCCCAAGAGTTTGAAGTTGCTGTGAGCTATAAGGCCACAGCACTCTACCAAGGGTGACAAAGTGATCTCTGTCTCAAAAAAAAAAAAATAATGACTTTACAACAGATAGTATAAAAATATATATATGGAGAAACAAAAAAGTTAAAAAGCAATAGGTGGGAGATGGAGTGTAAAATTTCTGTTAGATGTCTTTGTGTTTGCTTTTTATTTGTAAGTAATTGTCATGTATTTAAAATAATTGTTCATAAAATGTTTTTGGAAAGCCTCATGGTTACCTCAAATCAATAAACCTATAAGAGACACAAAAAATGAAAATCAAGAAATTAAAACATATTACCAAAAAAAAAAGATCACTTTTAACCAAAAGGAAGATGGAAGGAAGGAAGGGAGGGAGACAAAAGAACCAGAAATCAAAAAACGTGGCAATAGTAAGTACTTACCTATCAATAATAACAATGAATGCAAATGGTCTATACTCCCCAATCAAAAGACAGAGTGGCTGAATGGATAAGAAAAACAAGAGCCAAGTAAATTTCAAATGTCTTATCACAAAAAAAAAATGAGATGACAATTATGTTAATCAGTTTGAGTAAGCATTCCACATTATATATCAAATCATCACATTGTACCCCATAAATGTAACAGTTGTGATTTTAATTAAAAATTTTAAAAAAGAAAAACAAGAGCCAACTACATGTTGTGTGCAAAAAGTACACTGCTCCTATAGAGACACACATTGACTGAAAATAGAGGGGTGGAAAAAGGTATTCCATACAAACAAAAACCAAAAAGACCAAGAGTGCCTATATTTCTATCAGATAAAATAGATTTCAAGCCAAAACGTATAAGAAGAGCTAAAAAAGGTTAATATGAAAAGGGGTCCATTCAACAAGAGGATATAACAATTCTAAATATATATGCACCTAACACTGAAGCACCCAGGTGTAAAAAGTTAATATTATCAGACCTAAAGAGAGAGATGAACCCCAATATAAGAATCACTGGAGATCTCAACTCTCCACTTGCAACACTGTAAAGATCATCCAAATAGAAAATTAAGAATGAAATATTGGACTTAATCTGCACTATCGAGCAAATGGACCTAATAGATATATTACAGAACATTTCCTCCAACAGCTGCAGAATACACGTTCTCCTCAGCTCATGTATCATTCTTAAGAACAGACCTTATGTTATGCCACAAAACAAATCTTAAAAACTCAATGTATTGGTCACTTTCTTTCCACCAACTCTTGGTCCTTTCATGAGCAGCAGTCTATCATTTTGTCATACAGGTAGTTGTAGTCTTTTCTGGAAGTAATAAAGCCATCCAGTCTTTATTTGTATTATATATGCTTTGGTTTTCATATAAATCACTCCATTTTTCATTAAATAGGAGTCAGCTCTTTTACTGACTCTAAATCAATTGCTATCAGCCTTTAAAGAAGCTCTATACATCTGAGAAACATTATATATCCCCATCAATAATTGCTGCTCCCTTATTGGGATTCTCACCCGAGAACAGGATTTAGGTAGGAAAAAGTACCCCTTTCCAAAGACATATGAAAAGCTACAAAAAAAGGAATGAGAGTGGCATGTGTAATTTGAAAAGCCTACCACTCAGGTGATAGAGGTCTAACCCCCAGGATGGTTGCTTCCTCCCTATTGCCTTCCTCCTCACTGCGATCCTTACGTAAACATCTCGATGCATGTTTTTTGTTTTTTTGGGTTTTTTTTTGGGGGGGGGGTTGTGCAGTTTTTGCCTGGGGCCGGGTTTGAACCTGCCACCTGTGGTATATGGGGCCAGTACCCTACTCCTTTGAGCCACAGGCGCTGCCCTCAATGCATGTTTTACAGAGAGCAAAATAAACTCTTTTATTCTCAATGTTACTTGTTATTCTTAATAGGCAAACTGTTACTAACAATCCTTTGTTTTTATTAAAATCAGTCTAAGCTACTTTTTGATACTCCATTTTAAATGACCTGACTTCATTTACTTTTTAAGCCAGATTTATTTTTCTGTTGCTTGAATCAATGTCTGTAATTTTAAACTTAATGTTCACTTCATGCATTTTGTCTTCAAAATATTTGTGTTCAGTCAAACTTATTGTGACAATAACTGGAACTACATGTGATTATTTGTTTAGTCTTTTGGTGTCACTTGCTAAAGAAACATGTTTTAGTTCTTACTAATTCTGAGTCTTATTTGCAAACTGAGTTTACACACATTGACTACTGTGTGGTCCTGAGACAGAGCAACCTCAATAAGATACCTCTCTATTTTACTGTTGTTAAACAAAAAAAATTTGTGTGTTGGATATTTACTAGTCCCCTTTCGATTATGATAGGTAGACCACCAACTCAAATTGGCTTTCCAAAAAAGGCCTTTTGACATATGAGATCTGAGCAACTCAAAGATTTTGAAAGAAGAGCCAAAGAGAATTAAAACAACTCAAAGACCATCTTCCTGCTCTCACTACCTACTCATCTCTCATCCTTACTGGTCTTTGAGTGGATTTGTTCTTCCTAATACCCTCAGTCTCTTCTTGTCCACCTTCCATCTGCTCCATGACCTGCATGCAATACACCTTCATGCTTATCTCTGGACAGAACAACTCCTCTGTCCAGACCTCTGATTGCCCCAGGGTGGGTCACTTATCTTTCTCTGGACCAAATCATTTTACACTGGTGAATGCAGCAATATAATTGGTCTTGCAGTCACCTTTATGAATATAGAACAGAGTCCCACAAAAACAAGCCCTGCTAGGATCACTCAGTTGGAAGTGGAGAGAGTAAATTCCTAAGGGAAGGAGAAACTATATGGGACAAACAATGACATCATGTCCACCACATATATTAAACATCATAAACGTAAAAGTTAGCATTAAATTATATGGCATGAGGCCTTCAATTTATCCTGCCAAGAAGAAATAGAGATGAGGATACTTAACTAAAAAATACTACCTTAATTTATACTTTGTTTCCTCAAGGAAACAATTTCCACCAGTTAACAGTCAAGAAAACAGTATAGGTGTTTTCCAAATCCAAACAAGAGTTTAATTCACAGTTGTGTTAAATTAAGATGCACGTCCCTTCATTTTCTTTGTGGACAGCCATTTTTAAAATATCATGTTCTCTTTTCTTTAAAAAAATGTTTCCTATTTTTTTTTTCTTTCTGACATGTTAAAGATCAAGGAAATAAAAAGTAACTGAGTTTTCCTACTTTATTTCTTCTCTACAAATCCACTTTTTCAAAACTTGTGCATCTGTTCAAATTTAAACTGGGGTCTGAATACACTAACATTAAAGTATATTGCTGATTCCAATAATAAAAGAGTCATCATCACTCATTTTAAAATATTACACATTTATCAAACCTTCTTAGAAGCCTCCAGATTTTTTTTTAATGCTATGTGGGGTGGGGGGGCAAGATGGCCAACTAGAAGCAGCTCCTGAGAGAGGCTCCTGACCAAGGAGAAGGATAACATCCAGAAAATGCCCAATTGAACTGAAGACTGGGAGCCCAGCAGAGAGAGAAGTGATAGCTGCAGATCACCTCTACTGAGGGAAGCTGCAACTCCAAGAAAGCAAGCTTCAGGTACAAAATTCATCTGAAAGGAAAAGTATCCATCCCCTCCCCCAAGAAAGCTGTGGTCTTTTTTGATTTCTGTTTCCTTTTTTTTTTTTCTCTCTCTCTTTGTCCAATCCTGCGGGCTTTCTACAGAAAACAGTGAACTGTGGACCTCTTGTCCCACCCCACAGGAGGGTGCTATGGGAAGTGGGGATTACTCCCCCGCTGTGACTCTGAACACTCTTGCTAGGCAGAAAACTTGAACTAAAGTTTTTCCAACCATTCTGAACTTCCAATACACCCTTCCCCCCCTTCCCTGAGGAACCAGAAGCCTAACCCCTGCTGAGACTGTGGGAGGAGGTTCTCGAGTAGCACCTCCACTCTCTGTCTGCTACACCAAGTGCCTCACCTGGCAAAGGATTCCGGGGGCCGCACCAAGCCTCCCCCTCCCCAACAGCCAACTGCAGCCAGGAACCATAGCATACAACCCTGCCACTAGCCACTCCGGTGGCACCCAGGACTGCCCCACTCCAGGGGCTGTGGTGGGCAGGAATGACCCCATCATGGGCGGCGCAGCCTCGGGACCCAGGCCTGCCCCACTCTAGGGTCTGCAGAGGGTGGGAGCGACCCGGTTGCAGGCCATGCCACCTCAGGACCCAGGCCTACCTCCCACCCGTGAAACCAGTGGACAGGAGAGATCCTGCCAGGAGTCTAATCACCTCCACACTCAGGCCTGCCCCACCCCAGAGACGCCAGCTGCCATGAGCGACCTGCCACTGGCCATGGTTTCTTGGCACCCAGGCCCACCCCACTCCAAAGGACACTTGCAAACGCATGGGATTCCGCCACAGGCTGCACCGCCAAGACCCCTAGCCTGCCTTGTCCAGTGCTGCCCCAACCAGGGTATCTGGTAGCTGCACAACCCGTGTCCTCCCTCCAGTGCCCTCCCTGCTTCCTCACCTGCCCCGTCCATCTGCCCAGGGACTCAGGAAGTCATGCGACCCTGTGCCCTCTCTCCAAGGCCCTCCCTACCTCTCTGCAGAGCCCTCTGCCTAGCCAGAGACTGCTAGAGCCACCCACTCTCGTTGCCAAAGCCACTGGGAGCCAGGCATTGCCAGAACTGTGGGCACCATCTCCAGCCCTGCTGCTGGACCCGTGTGTGACACGCTCTGTTCCAGAGCTGCTCCCATAGCCACAACTGCCTGGCTGGGGCAGCCCCAGAGGAGCTACACGAGGTCACTGCCTACAAATATCTTCCACAATACAGTGATCCCACCAGGGTCCAATTTTGGAGAAACACCTCCCCAACTCTGAGGAAAGCCAGAGGAAATGGCGAAAAATAATCATGGGGCGGAATCAACAGAAAAACTCTGGCAATATGTATAATCAGAGCAGATAAACTCCACCAAGGAATGATAAGGCAGACACTACACAAGATCCCATGCATAAACAAATGGATGAGATGACAGAAATCGAATTCAGAATCTGGATAGCAAATAAGATCAACAGAATGGAAGAAAAGATGCAACTAGAATTTCAAGCAGTAATCCAAAAGATGTCTCAAGAATTCAGTGAATTCAGAAACAAAATGACCAAAGATTTTGACACATTGAGACAAGAAGTTGCAGCCCTGAAAGATCTGAGAAACACAGTAGAATCCCTCAGCAACAGAATAGAGCAAGCAGAAGAAAGGATTTCTGACACTGAAGACAAAGCTTTCGAAGGCTCCGAAACCTACAAAAAGGAAGAGAAATGGGAGGCAAAAATGGATCATTCTCTCAGACAGCTCTGGGATAACTCAAAGAAAACCAATATTCACCTTATACGGATACCTGAAAATGACGAAGTGGCATCATAAGAGTCTCTTCTTTTTGAGATTATGAAAGAGAATTTTCCACACATGCCAAGAAATTCTGAAATTCAGATAGCAGACAGTTTCAGAACCTCAGCATGACTCAACCTGAATAAGACATACCCCAGGCACTTCACAATTAAGTTCACTAAAGTTAATATGAAGGAGAAAATTCTGAAAACAGACAGATGTAAGAAATCCATCACCTACAAGGGGAAGAACATTAGAATAACTACAGATCTCTCTGATCAAACCTTTCAAGCTAGAAGAGAATGGTCATTGACTTTCAATCTCCTAAAACAAAATAACTTTCAACCTAGCTACCCAGGTAAACTGAGTTTCATTTATGATGGAGAAATTAAATACTTTAATGATACCCACATGTTGAAGAAATTGGCTGTAACTAAACCAGCTCTCCAAGATATTCTCAGACCTATTCTCCATAATGACCAGCGTAATCCTTCACAAAAGTAAACTCACCCAGAAAAGTTTTATCAAATTCTAACTTCTACAGTGATGAAAGGATTAACAATGTCCACTGGACTTTCTAAATATTTATCATTATTTTCTATAAATGTGAATGGTATAATTGTCCTCTAAAGAGGCATAGGTTGGCTGACTGGATACAAAAACTCAGGCCAGATATCTACTGTATACAAGAAACTCATCTTACCTTAAAAGATAAATATAGACTCAAGGTGAAGGGATGGTCATCTATATTCCAGGCAAATGGAAAGCAGAAAAAAGCAGGTGTAGCAATTTTATTCAAAGATACAATAGGCCTTAAATCAACCAAAATAAGGAAGGATAAGGATGGACTCTTCATATTTGTAAAAGGTACTACTCAATATGATGAGATTTCAATTATTAATATTTATGCACCCAACCAGAATATGCCTCAATTTATAAGAGAAACACTAACACACATGAGCAACTTGATTACCTTCAGCTCCATAGTAGTCAGAGATTTTAACACCCTTTCAGCAGGGCTGGATAGATCCTCCAAAAAGAAGCTAAGCAAAGAAATTTTAGATTTAAACTTAACCATCCAACATTTGGATTTAACAGACATCTACAGAACATTTCATCCCAACAAAACTGAATACACATTCTTCTCATCAGCCCA
>CAUYRH010029600.1:0-10637 GCA_963574655.1 Perodicticus potto
GTCACCCTTGGCAGAGTGCTGTGGCGTCACAAATCACAGCAACCTCCAGCTCTTGGGCTCAGGTGATTCTCTTGCCTCAGCCTCCCAAGTAGCTAGGACTACAGGCGCCTGCCACAACGCCCAGCTAATTTTTTGTTGCAATTTGGCTGGGGTCAGGTTTGAACCTGCCACCCTTGGTATATGGGGCCGGCGCCCCACTCACTGAGCCACAGGTGCCACCCAAGTTTGAGGTTGTTCTAAGCTGTGACACCACCGCACTCTATCGAGAGCAACATAATAACACTCTGTCTCAAAAAAGAAAAAAAAAAGAAAGAAAGAAAAGAAAAGTAGCCATATAGAAGAGGGAGGACTGCTCAGGGCAAGCACATTATGAAAACAATGCTCTTAACCTGAGAGCAAAGGAGGAGGGAGAAAAGTCCATCAAAAGCAGACATAAGAACAAATCATTGTCCTTGGATGTACCACAAATTCCAAGGCCCCTGAAAGCATCAGGAAAAAGTATGGACACTGACTCTAACTGTAGTTCTATCCAAGTTCCCACATAACTCAGGGCAAATCAACTTTCTTCTCTGGGACACAATTTCCTCACCTTGATAATCAGAGGCCTGGGTAAGAGGACTTTCCAAGGACCTTGCCAGCTTGAAACTATGCTTATCACCAAAACTGTGAATTACTCAGAAAATATTTTTTCATTCCATGAGATCTATTTCCAAAGGAGCAGGGCATGTCATCTATTTTATAAGAAATTCCCCCAAAGGATACAAATTAAAACAAACTCAGGTGCTTGAATGGGTGAGTCAAGGGATCCTTCTACCCAAGGCCACAGCCTGAGCACGAGGGATTCTAGGACCAGCACCGTCCTGCCTTGCAAATGCCCTCCCCCAGCAGCAGGTGGACACATACATGTTGTCGTGGGCCGCCTTCATGGCCTTGGCAGCATAGCCCATGTTCTTGAGCACCTCAGTGTTGGTATTGGCATTCTCTAGGGCCTCCCGCTGGAACTCAATGGTTGACAATGTGCCATCAATCTGTGCCAGCTGCTTTTCATACCTCTTCTTGCGCTTCAGTGCCTGGAGGGCTGCTGCATGGGTGAGAAAACAGGGTTTTAGAGAGCCCAGACACAGGGTGCTGTCCTAGTGTTCACTTGAGGCTTCTCCCCAGTTCTAACCAGATACACCTCCGTTGTTGCCCACTGAAGTAGAGGGTTAATAATCTCTTCTACACAAAGAACATTCTCAATTTACTAAGAAAACTATACAAAATTAACATACCTCAAAACATAGGCAGTAAACAAGGACACAATCAAAAGGTAAACAAACACACACACACACACACACACACACACACACACGGACCCAGAGCACTTTAAGGTCAAACTGCCTTAGGTTCAAACCCCAGGTGACAGACTTAGGTGAACTATTTAGCTTCTCTGCTAGGGTCGCTGTGAGAAGTAAATGATACAAAGCGTGTAAACACTACCCCTACCCCTAAAAAAGGGCTTTATTTTATGTATTTATTTTTAAAGGATAGATTCTCACTCTGTCACCTAGGCTGGAGGGCTGTGGCATGATCACAGCTCACTGCAGCCTCAGACTTCTGGGCTCAAGCAATCCTCTGCTTCTGCCTCCTAAAGTACCAGGATTACAGGCCTGAGCCACTGTGCTTAGCCTGATCTAATTATTTATTATAAAGCAAACTTTTGGTTTTTTTTTTAAGAGACAGTCTCAATTTATCACCCTCGGTAGAAATCACAGCAACCTTCAACTCCTGGGCTTAGGCGATTCTCTTGCCTCAGGCTCTGGAGTAGCTGGGACTACAGGTGCCTGCCACAACGCCCAGCTATTTTTTGTTGCAGTTTGGCTGGGGCTGGGTTCAAACCCGCCACCCTTGGTATATGGGGCCGGAGCCCTACCCACTGAGCCACAAGCGCTGCCCCATAAAGCAAACTTTAAAATACCATTTTATGCCAACTAAGTTACAAAAATAATAACTATACCAAATACCAGATCAGTTTGTGTTAAAATGCTACTGCACACCAAGTTAACAACTCTGTAAATTATTACAATGCTTCTGAAGAGCAGCACTACAACAGATGGCAACTGCCATAATAATATTTTTATCCTCTGACCCGGTAATCTCATACTGGACTTTGCTTTATTCAAAAGCAAAAAGCCTCATGCCTGAAGATGGCTACTGCAGCAGTCTCCATCATAATGCCAAGAACATAAAATATCAGGACCCTTGAAATTTATTGTGCCAAGGGGGACACAGTTGAGATCTGAGGACTTGAGTTATAATCAGATCGTTGCAACTATGGATTGTTGTAAAGCCTTGTATAGAAAGATGTTGAAATTCTGTTAAGCTTCCCTAAGTTTTATCTGTATCAGTAAGTGATCTCAAACTTCTACACTTTGGAACACTGACTTCCGTTCTTTAGAATCTGTGCTTGCAGGGTGGCCTGTCCTCAACTTTGCCCTTGAATACTCTTTTTAATCTAGATCCAGACCCTTTTGATTATTTTAGGTTGATAATAGAAAACAACATAAACTAAAAGGACGAACTTGTCATTGACAAATCTAGAGTCTTACCATTTTGTAGGCCAATGACATCCATCATCTATCTTAGCCTCCCAGTATGTTAAAGATGTAAGAGATCATCTCCTTTTAAGGTCCAATCAAGGTAAGCAATTTGACCAAGGTGTATTTGTGGCAGAGCTGGGGCTAAAATCACATCTCCTATTCAAAACACAGACTTCCTTCCCCTTTCTGACTCAAGTCCTCTCTTTTCAGATACACTGAAAAGTATCTCTAGCACATATTTTAGATGGTGTTGGGGCTTAGGACATACTACCTAAAATATGACTGTAGGACCAAAATATGCCACCCCCGAAATATAATTCTTGGCATAGTTTGAGCTGGTGAGAAGAGCAGAGGACCCCCCCTTTTGGGCCTGCCAGTTCCCCTATGCATTGGATTAAGGGAAATCTTGAGTTCCTTTGGAAGAATTTCCAAGGAGGTGCCTGGCTAGCCTTAAAAAGTGAAAGGGTGGGGCAGCACCTGTGGCTCAGTGGGTAGGGCGCCGGCCCCATATATGGAGGGTGAAGGGTTCAAGCCCAGCCCCGGCCAAACTGCAACAACAACAAAAAATAGCCAGGCGTTGTGGTTGGTGCCTGCAGTCCCAGCTACTTGGGAGGCTGAGGCAAGAGAATCACCTAAGCCCAGGAGTTGGAGGTTGCTGTGAGCTGTGACACCACGTACTCTACGGAGGGTGATAAAGTGAGACTGTCTCTATATAAAAAAAAAAAAAAGTGAAAGGGCAACCTGAAGAGAACAATGACCACCCCCCCCCCCACAAGCCAGGTGTTTTGGTTCTCTACAGAAACTAAGCGATGATATCTAAACATACAATCTTGAGTTTTCTTGAGTTTTTCAGAAATCTGGACCAGATGAAAAATGTAGATAAGAAGGAAACTCAAGAACTGAACTCTGACTGCCAATCTTGGTTCTAAATTTCCCCCTTAGGGGCTCTCCTTAGCCATCTTAACATTCCTTTCCAGGAATGCGAGAATCTCTGAATCCACCGATCACCACCTCCATTCCCATACACACTTCAGGATATCCCATCTTTTGGGGCAAACCAATATATAACTTCATGTATTGATTTGTAATTCTCCCCACCTGAAATGTACCTCTGCCTCAAAAGCCCCCAGCTTGTAAGCCATCGAGGAGTTCAGGTTTTAAGCGTTAGCTGCCCTTCTCCTTACATGGCACCCTGCAAGTAAAGCCTATTTTTCCCCTACTGCAACTCTCGACTTCAGTGTCAGACTTTACCTCCATAGTGAGCGGACCCCAGTTTGGTTCAGTAACACTGGTTATTCTAAGAAACTGCAGATGTAGAAGTAGCTCCAAAAAGCTGTCCTTTTGTAAAGGAAATTCACATCTATAACATAAATCTAGACTTAAAAGTACCTGTTATCAGGAAGGTGGCTGCTCCAGAAACTTTTATTATCTGACTTTTTATCTGCATAACAACACAAGTTTTACTCACCAGATAATTCCTCCCCTCATGCGCCCATAACTTGTGCCCATACCTTAGTGTTGCCATCATCCCCCAGAAGCTCTAAGTCTCTATTCCTTTCTGTAGCTCAGGATGCTATATAATCTTAGGCCATCGGACCCTCCCTCAAGCCTCATACTTTGTGGGACTTCCCTAACTAGGTATGTAACTAAGTATGGTTTTTCTCCTATTAATCAATGTTACGTCAATTTAATTCACAGCCTGGCCCAAGAACCTAGAAGGGCTAGGAAGCCTTTTTTTTTTTTTTTTTTTTTTGGCTTTTTTACCATGAGCATCTAAGGTAGGAAGGAGGCTCTAGGCTCCGCACAGACTCAGACAGAAAGAATGGTTGGACTGGGTCAGGGAGGCTGTACATAACTCCCTTTGAAACAGACAAAAATGTCAGAGGGAATATGCCTCAGGAGAGTCCTGCAAGTGCCCCAGGGCTAGACCTGCTTCCTGTGACTTCCTTGGTGTTGTGCTGCTTACCCAGACACACCCTAATCACCAAGTGGTTCTTAAGCCTCTGCAGGGCAGAGGCCAATTTCCCAGGTCCCCTCCAGCCATCCTCAGCACCCAAGATTTGAAGGATCCAGCACCATTCTGAGCTTTCATCCTCCATTTTTAGAGCAAACCTGAAAGTCCCAGTCTCATTTCTTAGTAAGCCACACCCTTCCCCATCTCCTGGAATGCATCTGTCACCCCCCCCCCCACCAAAATTGACGGGACCCAATTAGCTTTAAACTTTAGTATAGGCACAAGGAATAACCAATCCAGAGACTACACTTTGTTCCTGCACCCCCCCCCCCACCCCATAAAAACCTCACGCCCTCAGTCCCAGCTGCGTCTGGGAGTGTCGGCAGCCCAGGCTTGAGCTTGAATAAAAAACGCCCTCGTGTGATTGCATCGGGGTCATTGGGGACCTCGATTCTTGGGTGTAACAGATTCACCAAGGCCTTCCAAGAACCTGCTGCCAGGTAACCAAGCCAGGGGGCAGTTCCATCCACCTCCTAAATTCATTTACTTCTCCAGCACCCACTCATAAAACAGAAGTCCCAGATTCCATTTGAACAAGGAGACCGGGGGTCCCAAAGGCATGTGAGGAGGGGAAGACTTAACTAGGGGTCTACATAACCACCACAGGCTCAAAATAGTAACAAGTGTCTCTGAGACAGCTCTCAAACACCGAAATGACAGAGCTGCCCTGCTTTTCAGTGTCCTGAGTGTAGCAGGACCTTGATAAAATGTTTCTGAAACTGGGGCAGCGCCTATGGCTCAGTGAGTAGGTCGCTGGCCCCATATACCAGAGGTGTCAGGTTCAAACTTGTCCCCAGCCAAAAAAAAAAAGTTTCTGAAACTGATTTTATTCAGTCAACTAATTCTTATTTTTTAAACTAAAATTTTCCATTTGTTAATGTCCTCTATAAAAAAACAAAATAAAAATAAACTAAAATTATCTCCCTATTAAATACAACATAGATTTAGAATTGCTTTATCTTTTTCTCTAATACATTTTCAATTGGGAGTGACTCCTTGCATACCAATTCTAAATTTCTCTGGCTGCCACCTCCACTTCTAAAAATCCCCCAAGCAAAAAATTATCTGGAAGTAGATAGTAAGCAAGAGACACCTCCCCCACATGAATTAAATAAAGCTCATATATAATTCATCTTTGCAGACCAAACCCAGCACAATGACTGGCACACAGAAAGTGCTGGATAAATATTAAATTGAATCTCTGATCTCATCTGTTTTATAAGGTTTCCACGCAGGGATCTTCACATAGGATGCATCGCTATCTTATCTCTTGTGCACCTGAGTGAGAGGAGAAATAACATCTTGTTAAAAGTTGGGCAGGATCCTCTCTCTGCATTCCTCCTATCCCACAAAACGGGAACTTCTAGCAAGCACCCTGCTGTGAGGTGTGTCCTCTCTGACACTGTGGAAAGTGTCCAAAGCAAACAGCTTGGCCCTCCAGGTCTCCCCCTCATGCCCGCAAGGTTCACACAGCCTCTTTCCCTCCATGCAGTGAAGTATCTCAGACCACGTCTAGCAGGGTCTGTTGATTTTTTTTTTTTTTTTACCCAGATCTAACTTCTGTATTTCTCAACTCTCTCCAAAGAGAAAGGCTACATGATTAATTTTCCCCCTTAGAATCTCCCAACTTGCTTCATGAATAAAGTAACCTTGAACATAAACATGGGGTCAGCATCTGGGCTGCAGGAATACACTTAGACATAAATATTTACGGCACCTGAACCATCTCCAGTATCTTACAAATATGTGGCACAGTGCTGTGGTATAGCTTCAGGCAAAGTAAAGGCTTAAGAGGAACCAAAGTGCTTCACAAGGGAAATGGCACTCTTCCTGAATACCACTACCCCTTTTTTTGAAGACAGAGTCTCACTCTGTTACCCTGGGTAGAGTACTGTGGTGTCATAGCTCACAACAACCTCAAACTCAGTAGCTAGAACTACAGGCACCTGCCATAATGCCCAGCTAGTTTTTCTATTTTTAGTAGAGATGGGGTCTCACTTTTGCTCAGACTGGTCTTCAACTCCTGAGTTCAGGCTATTAGTCTGCCCTGGCCTCCCAGAGTGCTAGGATTATAGGAAGGAGTAACCACGCCTTTAAAGTAAAACTTCCTCCATCCCAATCTTATTTCTAACAACAGAAATTTGCTTCTGTATGCAGCCAAAGTCTAAAGCTGCAGTCCTCAACCCTAGGCCGAGGACCAGGCTACACAGCAGGTGATAAGCAGAAGGCAAGTGAAGCTTCATCTGTATTTACAGCTACTACTCACCTCCCACATCATCTGAGCTCCGTCCTATCAGATAAGCAGCATTAGGAGTGTGGGAACCCTACTGTAATCTGCATATGCGAGGGATCTGGGTTGCACACTCCGTATATGACTCTAATGCCTGATGATCTGAGGTGGAAATATAACATGCTTGAATCACCCCCTCAATCCATGGAAAAATGGTCTTCAATGAAACCAGCCCCTGGTGCTAAAAAGGTTGAGAAGAAGGGACTAAAGGGCCACCCAATGCTTGTATAAATATACCCTGGCTCTTAACATCTTTTTTTTTAACAGCTAAATGTACCTTTGTTTACAAAATATTCATTACCAAATTTTACAAAATATTCTGTTATGTATTGGCCACTTCTTTGTAAAATCATTTGTTCATTTGAATTGTTTCCACCTTTTGGCTATCATGAATAATATGCTACTGTAAACATTCATGTACAACTTTCTGTGTGTATGTATTTTTATTTCTCTTTGTACATGTACAGACAGGAGTGGCACTGCTAGGTCACATGGTAATTCTCTAACTTTTTGAGGAAATGTTAAACTGTTTTCTATAGCAGCAATACCATTTTACATTCCCACCAGCAATGTATGTGGATCTTTTTTTTTTTTGAGACAGAGCCTCAAGCTGTTACCCTGGGAGAGTGCTGTGGCATCACAGCTCACAGCAACCTCCAACTCCTGGGCTCAAGTTATTCTCCTGCCTCTGCCTCCCAAGTAGCTGGGACTACAGGCGCCTGCCACAACACCTGGCTATTTTTTGGTTGTAGCCATTATTATTGTCTGGTGGGCCTAGGCTGGATTCGAATCCGCCATCTTAGGTGTAAACTTTAGCCACTTGAGCCACAGGCACTGAGCCAATGTATGCGGATCTTCCTTTTTTTTTTTTTTCTTCACTTTCTCCCCCTTGGCGTCATAGCTCACAGCAACCTCCAACTCCTGGGCTTAGGTGATTCTCTTGCCTCAGCCTCCCGAGTAGCTGAGACTACAGGCGCCCGTCACAATGCCCGGCTATTTTTTGTTGCAGTTTGGCCGGGGTCGGGTTTGGACCTACCACCCTCAGTATATGGGGCCGGCGCCCTACTCACTGAGCCACAGGCACCACCCTGTATGTGGATCTTAATGTCTTGCCTTAACTTCTCCAAATGCCTGATGGTTGGATTAAAAAAACAAGTACTGGGTAAAGAGGAACTGTTCATCTAAATCAAATATTTAAGAATGAGGCATCCAAAGAAATCCCTTTTCTGCCAAAGAACCCCTAATGTCATTTATAATTTATTACACATGGCTTTGACAACTGAGATCTAACCCAGGCTAAGAGAAGTTTGAGAGGTTGCTTTTAGATGGGGAAAAAAATAGTCCTTGGAATCTCCATATTTAATTATGCCTTTGCTGGTTCCAAGAGAGTAATTACAGCAGCAATTACAGAATCTAATAACCAGCTTTATCAGCTCTGAGAGCTGAAGCAAAAACAACTCTAACCATGTTGAAATAAACATTGGTGTCCAGACATTTGCTTTATTAGACCCTCCAAACAGCTATTAAGAGGAAAGATACAAAAGAGATACCCTACGCAGCAGAGATACTAGTTGAAAAGACGTTCATCCAGGACTTGAAACTCTTTTTGCAAGGTGACTGTTAAGACGACAGAAATCATTTTCAGAGAAGGCATCAGTTCAATATAACTGGATAGGAAGTTCCTTTCTCCTACACAAACTCAAAGAGGGCAAATATGCTTGCCCCAGATCTGGGGGTGGTCAATATGGGGTAAATAGCCCTGGGCATATTAACAGATGCTAAGTAATCATAACCTATTACTAGTATTGAGAGATTTGGGCATGAAGGGGAAAAAGGGCCCAATAAAAATAGAAAATTTAGCCGGGCATATTTTTAGTAGAGAAAGAGTCTCACTTTTGCTCAGGCTGGACTCAAACTCCTGGCTCAAGCAATCCACTTGCCTCAGCCTTCCTTCTGAAGTGCAAGGATTACAGGTATGACCACGCCCATCTTTAAGTTTCTATAAATAAATCAGCAGTTTGCCCTGCCACAAGGAAAACAGTCTGCCTAATGCTCTAACATCCAATTTCCAAACTCTGCCCATTGCAAATTCCATTTAAAAGCTCATGCTAGCCTTGCTCAGTAGCTGAGATGGGTAGACTGCTTGGGCTTAGGAGACCTGCCTGAGTGAGACCCCATCTCTACTAAAAATAGAAAAATTAGCCGGGTTTGGTGGCACACACCTATAGCCCCAGTTACTCAGGAGGCTAAAGCAAGAAGATTGCTTGAGCCTAAGAGTTTGAGTTGCTGTGAGCAGTGATGCCAAGGCACACTACCGAGGAAACAAAGTGAGACTCTGTCTCCAAAAAAAAAAGCTAGTACTGGACACATGAAAGAACCAGGAAGTCCAAGATAAAATTATAAGAGGGACTCTGGACAGCGCCTGTGGCTCAATGGGTAGGGCACCAGCCCCGTATACGGAGGAACCTGGCCCGGGCCAAACTGCAACAAAAAATAGCCGGGTGTTGTGGCAGACGCCTGTAGTCCCAGCTACTCAGGAGGCTGAGGCAAGAGAATCGCCTAAGCCCAGGAGTTGGAGGTTGCTGTGAAGAGTGTGATGCCACAGCACTCTACTGAGGGAGACAAAGTGAGAGTGTCTCTACCAAAAAAAAAAAAAAAAAAAAGAATGGAAAAGAGGTACTAATCTGCCTGGTTTGAGAGTATCTTCACCAAATGAGCACCCTTGACAGTTCTGAAGACAAGACAGGGCTGGGCTCTCACTTCTCTTCCCTATGTAAGGGTGGCTGGGGCAGCATGGACCTAAAGGACCTACAGAAAGTTCTCAGAAACCAAAACGCCCCTTGGAAGCCTAGACAGAGACTGTTCTGCGTCTATCATTGCTCAGTGTCCCCTACTCACCGGCAGGACAGAGAGCCTCATCCTGCAAAAGCCTTGGAATGGGGCGGCGCCTGTAGCTCAGTGAGTAGGGCGCCAGCCCCATATACCAAGGGTGGCGGGTTCAAACCTGCCCTGGCCAAACTACAACAAAAAATAGACGGGTGTTGTGGTGGGCGCCTGTGGTCCCAGCAACTCGGGAGTTGGCGGTTGCTGTGAGCTGACTCCATGGTACTCTACCAAGTGGGAGAGAGTGAGACAGAGTCTCACTTAAAAAAAAAAAAAAAGCCTTGGAATGTTATCCCTCACTTTTCTGTATCTACCCCCTCACAGCAGCATTCAGGCCAGAGGTGCAGATAGCATTTTTCAGAGCTGGCCTCCTTCTCTGTGATGTATCTCCCTAATCCCTTAATTTGCTTTCCAAAGCCTGGAGCTAATGCACTCCATTTAGAGATGGTAAAATAAGTACTTGTGTCTGACCAGGAAATCGCAGTCTGAAACCCTGCTGACTTCATCAGCAAATACACAGGGAGTACAGTACTCACTGCAAGGGAAAATTCTAAAGAGAAAGAAAGGAGTCCCTTATCTGTTTAAGATGGACAAAGATGAAAGAAATAAGCCCCACGGCTCGACGCCTGTGGCTCAACAGGCTAAGGCGCCAGCCACGTACACCTAAACTGGCAGGTTCGAATCCAGCCCGGCCCGCCAAACAACAATGATGGCTGCAACCAAAAAATAGCCAGGCGTTGTGGCGGGCGCCTGTAGTCCCAGCTACTTGGGAGGCAGAGGCAGGAGACTCACTTGAGCCCAGGAATTGGAGGTTGCTGTGAGCTGTGATGCTACAGCACTCTATCCAGGGTGACAGCTTGAGGCTCTGTCT
>CAUYRH010029601.1:0-48065 GCA_963574655.1 Perodicticus potto
TATTTTTAACATGTTTGTTTTAATAATACAAATTTTATTAAAAAACCCCAAATTTGACCCCAATACTTGAATTATTGTAAAATTTTTTTATTTAAAAAAAAAAATAAAAAAAAAAAAAAAAAAGCTCTGGACCTCTGAAAAAAATGAGAGTACCCAAACTCCATCATACCTATCAATTCTCTCAATAAATGTGAACGGCTTAAATTCCACTCTATAGAGGATGACTGGATACAAAAGCTCAGGACCAATATCTGTTGTCTCTAAGAAACACACTTAACATCAAAGGATGAAATAAGAATAAGACTCAGGGTTATGATATGGAAAAAAATAATCCAGAAAAGTGGAAATTGGAAAAATGCAGGGGTTGCAATCTTATTTGCAGATCCAATTGTATTTAAACCAACAAAAATAAGGAAATACAAGGACAGCCACTACAAACTGGTAAAGGGAAGCACACAACATGAACTGATTTCAATAATTAGCAGTTATACATACTACCTGAATGTTCCTTGATTCATAAAACAAACCCTATATGATATGAACAATGTGATATCTTCCTGCACCATAATAATTGGATATTTTAATACTGTTTTGACAGTACTGGACATATCCTCCAAGCAGAAATTAAACAAGGAAATAATGAACTTAAATATGGCCCTAGAACAAATGAATTTGACGAACATACATAACATTTCATCCTAACAAACTGAATACACATTCTTCTCGTCAGCCTATGAATCATCCTCCCAAATTAATCATATCTTAGGACACAAGTCTAACCTGAACAAATTCAAAAGAATAGAAATTATTTCTTGTATCTTCTTGGACCATCACAGAATAAAGTTGAACTCAAAAGCAACAGAAATCTTCATACCCAAATAAAGTCATGAAAACTATATAACTTTATAGTGAACAACTGATGGGTCCAAGATGAGATTAAGAAGGAAATCATTAGATTCTTGAATAAAATAGTGATGAAGCTACAAATTATCAAAACCTGTGAGATACTGCAAGGGCCCTCCTAAAGGAAAAATTTATAACATTAGGTGCCTTCATCAAGAAAACAGAAAAAGAGCATGTCAACAACCTAATGGACCATCTCAAGCAACTGTAAAAGGAACAATCCATCCCAAACCCACAAGAAGAAAAGAAATAACCAAAATTAGAGCAGAATTAAATGAAATTAAAAACACAAGAATCATTCAGAAGATCAGCAAAACAAAAAGTTGGTTATTTGAAAAGATTAGTAAAATTGATAAACCCTTGGCCAGACTAACCAGAAACAGAAAAGTAAAATCTCTAATAATTGTACTCAGGATGAATTGTACTGATACTTGAGTCTCACCTATATCTGCTTTAGATGGTACTTTAGACTTTTGAGTTGGTGCTGGAATGAGTTAATTTTTTTTTTTTTGAAATCAAACAGGAATTTACTTTTGTTTTTGTAAAAAATTAAAACTTAAATATAAATGACAAAACACATTTATCAGTAGTCAATAAGGAGGGAATTCAGATTTCATTCCTCAGAGCAGCTCTGCAGAGGACATGAACAAAAAAAACTTCTGATAGTTTATATTGCAGGTGTAGCTGGATCTCAAAAAAGCCTGTTTTTGGGATTTCATCATGTGGGCTAATCTTACTGGCGTTAGGTGATATCTAAAGGTGGTTTTGATTTGCATTTCTCTGATGATTAAGGATAATGAGCATTTCTTCTCTTTCATATTTACATGGATGGAGCTGGATCAGGTTATCCTTAGCAAAGTGTCTCTAGAATGGAAGAAAAAGTATCCAATGTATACATCCCTAATATGAGGCAAATTTTTATCTTTCAAGTGTAGGCTACAACCCACTTATTGCACAAGAAGATAGGGAAAGGGGAGAGGGAGGGAAGGGGAGGGAGAGGGAGGGTGGGGGGAGAGAGGATAAAGGGCGGGATCACACCTGTGGTGCATATTTGAAGGGTTAGGAGAAAACTTCGAAATACGGATCAAAAATGTTCTCACAAAGTAATGAGAAAGTCTCTTGAATGTTATCGCAATCAGGTTGATGAAAATAGTTCCAATTGTATCTGAAGCCCGTACACTGTACCCCATGATTGAATTATTGTACACAGCTATGATTCAATAAAAAATAAAAAAATAAAAATAGAAAAAATTGCTGGGGGCCATGGCAGGTCCCTGTGATCCCAGCTACTGGGGAGGCTGAGATAGAAGGATCACTTGAGCCCAGGAGTTTGAGGTTGCTGTGAGCTAAGCTGATGTCTTGGCACTCTAGTGAGACTGTCTCAAAAAAAAAAAAAACGAAAGAAAGAAAGAAAAGAAAAGAAAAAAAGGGCTCAGCGCCTGTGGCTCAACGGGCTAAGGCGCCAGCCACGTACACCTGAGCTGGCGGGTTCGAATCCAGTCCGGGCCCGCCAAACAATAATGATGGCTGCAATCAAAAAATGGCCGGGCGTTGTGGCGGGTGCCTGTAGTCCCAGCTACTTGGGAGGCAGAGGCAAAAGACTCGCTTGAGCCCAGGAATTGGAGGTTGCTGTGAGCTGTGATGCCACAACACTTTATCCAGGGTGACAGCTTGAGGCTCTGTCTCAAAAAAAAAAAAAAAAAAGAAAGAAAGAAAAGAAAAAAAGATGATCAGAGACTCAAAGACCTAAAGGAACAAGTCAAAAAAATAATGTATGAACAAAGCGGAAATACCAATAAAAAAGAGAAATATGTATATACCCACGTCCACTGCAGCATTACTTGAAATAGCTGAAATGTGGAAGCAGCCCAAGTGTCCACGGAAAGGTGACTGGACAAATACATGAACACCATGATGCACACAAACAACGGAGTATCATTTAGCCTTAAAAAGATAAATTCCCACAAATGTAACAACATGGATGAAACTTGTGGACAGGACAGCATGTTAAGTGAAACAAGCCAGGCACAAAAAGACAACACGGAATGATCCTGCCGACGTGAAGGACCTGCAACAGTCAGGATCCCAGAGACAGGAAGGAGAAGGGGGTCACCTGAGCTGAGGGGAGGGGGAAAGGGCAGCTCCTGTCTCATGGCTACAGCCTTTTAGACGAAAATAGTTCTGGAGATGGACAGTGCTGATGCCAACACCATGTCGTGAATGTATGTAGTACACATAAAAATGGTTGACAGGAATTTATATATAGGCATATCATAACACAATTTTAAAAATTGAAAGAAGAGTGAAAAAGGTAAGATCAGATTCACCAGCAGGTCTGGAAGAAAGCAACGTCTGTGAGTGAGAGGCAGCCGGCCTGGGCACACATACAGCCCCAGACAGGGCTGGAGAGGGTGCAGGGCAGGTGCAGGGGCTGCAACCCTCTCAAGACCAGGCCAAGCCGAGAAGAGGCACGTGGTTTAACACAGTTGGTCGGGCAAGGAGTCTGTGTCACGGGGCCGGATTCATGTCCAGGGCTCCTGTGCCTGGCAGGAACAGGCGCATTCTCCAGAGTAGCAGCTAAATCACCAAGATGAGATGTGGGCAGAGGGGTAAGGATGGTCCATAGCTATCTAGAAACAAGGTCTAAGAATTAAGTGTGTGAACTTATCCTAGAAAAAGTGCTGTATCCCTTACCCCTCATTGCTGAATATTACTACAGTCACACTTGAAGTGCTCTTCTTGAGAAGCAAGGGCCTACTCTACCCTTCAAAGCCATTCTGGAACTCTTCTTCTGGAATGGCCATCAGAGCTGTTATTGTGAAGCACACAAAAAGACATGACAATAATAATGAATGCCACTCAGCAAGATGCCACCACACATCAACATGAACACAGCCGTGGGACGCTGATATAACAGGTTATAAAACCTGGCCGAGTTGTTTGTACACTGCTGCCAATGTAAACACACGGTGGCAAGTTCATGAACTTAACTGTCAGACCTATTACGACAACAGCAACGATCATTCCAGGCAAAGAGTTCCAGAATTCCTTTGAAGAGAGGCGCAGGCACTGGCGATGGTGCAGAGCTTCCCATGGGAAGTACCTTGAAGGTTACAATAGTGGTAATTCAGCAATGAGGGCTGTAGCACTTTTTCTAGGATGAGTTCACAAACTTAATTGTCAGACCTCATGTCCACAGGCCCATGAGGTCAGCAGAAGTCTTGGAGCATGCATGACTGACGTTGGTTTCCAGGTTGTAGGAGAGGCCCCTGCCACCCCCACCCAGAAAGGTCCTGAAGACTGGATGCCCTGTGGCCTCAGGCAGGGGAGGGGGAAGAAGGAAAGACGTTGTCGGAAAGCAGGGACCCTGCACGCACCGGCTGAGCATGACCTCCTGCTGTTAATCTGTGAAGAGATCCTAGTGAGTTGAGATGAGTTAACCTTCTCTTCTAAGAGCCCCAATCCATCTCTGCAGGAAGGAAGTTAATGCAGAGGGTTCAGTGCACAGGACAGACCCATGCCTGCTCCCTCAGTAGGTTTACCGCTGCCTCTGCAAAAATCAAAATTCTGGTGTATTTCATTTCCCAGCTTAAAATGCCTTTTAATGCTCCATGTTTTAAAAAGTCACTGCCAGAGAGAGGGTAACTGCATCTAATTTGCAATGCATGCCTAGTCTCAATGTTAATTTGCAGGACTTGTGTTAATAATATTACACACTTCAAAGTGAATCTTGTACATTC
Organism: Perodicticus potto; assembly: GCA_963574655.1. Taxonomy (NCBI): domain Eukaryota; kingdom Metazoa; phylum Chordata; class Mammalia; order Primates; family Lorisidae; genus Perodicticus; species Perodicticus potto. Next base: position 4,644 of record CAUYRH010029601.1, read on the forward strand.
TACAGAATTAACTTGAGTTGTTCAGAGGCCTGTTAACAAGTTGCCGAAATGCAGACGCTTTTGGATTTGTTGGGTAGTCCAGCCTATTACAAGTTGTGTCAAGGCAATTTCAGGGACAGGCCAAAGAGAATTGCTGCCCTTGGTGCAGCCTCAAGCATTACTTTCATATTTCATTAAGAACGACATGGATTCCAGACAACTATTACAGGTGGGCTCCAATTTAAGAAATAGCAGTCATGAAAGGCCACCTTAGAACACCCCTAAATTAGCAGGAAATGATTTGCTTACAATAAAAGGACTTTTTCCATTTACTCAACCACTATCACTCATTCATGCTTCTGTTCACTCAACAAATGTTTTCTGAGCCTTCCTATGAATGCCCATGGTATTCCAGGAACACTGTGACTAAGGCACAAGGCATGTCCTGAAGGAGGTGACACCCCTAAAGAGTCACATTATCAGTTAGCTACATCCAAAAGGTGACAGATGAAAACAAGAGGCTATGAATGTTAACATGAGGAAGACAAAACTTACAGCAGGAAATTCAGGGAAACCTCCACAAAAAAGGACGGTAACCTTGCTGAGACTCCAAAAAGCAGAATTTTAACAGTTAGTGATGGCAAATAAAAAAAGATGAACAACCTGGGAATGAGAACAGAAAACCGCCAGTCCTGTGTGGGACACACCGAAGGGACCGTCTGGTGTGGATTTTGAGCGAGGGAGCAGGAGTCAGAAGGAGAATTAAGGTTAAGTTGGAGCCAAATCAACAAGAGCCACAAATGCCAGGATAAAAGATGTGTAATGGATTTGTCGGGCAGTCAGTGCCACCGAGCTTTCTACAAAGAGAAAAAACAGAATTAACGTGCAGCAACGCTGCCTTCTGAAATGCCGAGTTTCTTCTGGAGGGAAGGAAGACAGGAAGCAGCGATTCCCAGTTGAAGCATGTGCACGGCGTGTGGGAGGAGTGACGGTCACCAGGCCCACGTGGCCAGACACACACCGTAACTACGCAGCAAGCCCGCCTTTGCTGCTGCCTGGAGGAGGCTGAATCGTGCCACAGCAATGGCACTGCCCAAATAGAAAATGGCTCTTTTTGCAGTTTTTGGCCGGGGCCAGGTTTGAACCCGACACCTTTGGTATATGGGGCCGGCACTCTACTCCTCTGAGCCACAGGCACTGCTCAATAGAGAATGGCTTTTAAGTTTGGGCTCCAGAGATAAGGAGGCTCTTCCTCCCAAAAGAGCTTTTCCATGGACCCATCCTCTCTGGCCTTAGGGAAGATACAGACCAATGACTCAGTTAGGGGGACAGCACTGCAGCCCTGTGATGCCACTATCAAGGCTACGAAAACAGCCATCAAACGCGTACTTTACAGAGGACCGAACTGAAGTCAGGTTAATAGAAAGGTCCAGCCCAGGGGTGGGGAATGTACAACCATAAGGCCACATGAGGCCTTCTAGGTCCTTAAGCCTTTTGATGGAATCCAAATTTTACAGAACAAATCCTTTTATTTTTATTAATACATTTTGTTTGTCCATTATATTTTTATTTTATTTTAAAAATGAATGTACGGGAAATAACAAAGAATTAAGTAAATTTCAACAGAACAATCCTCCCAGATTGACTGGCACAATTAGTAAGCCATAAGGGCTGAAGTGATGGCTGCCGCACTCATGACTCATGACTCAGCCCTAACACCTGCCTGTCTAGAGCCACTAGAGCCAGGAGGCTGGCTGGCGAGAGTCTACGGGGGCTGAGTACCCCAGGGTGTCGTCAGCTTTTGACTGTGCTATGTCTGAAGTGAACTTTGTGAGTAGTTTCACAACCTGGCACTATTTCTTTAATTCTGTCTGCTTAACAGCCCATCCTGTCACAGAAGACCAGGAGAACACTGAAGAAAGAAAACAGACTTCTTAATGAGGATTGAGAATTGACATATTATCTTGTTTCTGCTAAAGATAAGATGATTTGCTTGTTTTGTGATCCTGCAATATCAACATTAAAGAAATTCCATGCTCACCAGCACTGTTAACACTTATAAGAACCATAAGTGTTTTAAATGGAACGGAGAAGCACAAAAGGTTGTACAGCAGAAATTAAAAAACAAAAAGCAAAAATAAAGCCAATTCTTTCAAGCAGGAATAAGATGTGGAAATAATCCCATTGGAGCAACTTAAAAAGCAGCTTATAGAGAGAAAAGGGAAGCCATTCAGTGGTGAGAAATTGTGAAAGACACACTGTTGAAGTGGTGGGATGCTTACATTCTGATGATGTTTCAAAATGCAAATAAGCATTTCTTTAGAGGAGAACCATAACTACTCGGCAGAAGGCAGAACCCTTCCACTGAACAGAACAACTTAATGCAAAATTTTAAAAGGAAAATATATCTTATTCAATCACTTTGGATGAATCAGCTGATACTACCAACTCAGCACAACTTTTATACTTCACTTGAGTCATAACGGAAGATTTTCTTTGCTACAAAGAGTTACTTGCTTTGGACAATCTTGCAACAGAAAACAGGGAATAGATATCAACAGCTTTCAAGATAAATGTTGTGAAATTGGACTGAATTTGGTAAATGTAGTGAGTGTATGTACAGATGGTGCACCTTCCATGCCAGGAAAACATGAAGGTTTATTTCACAGATCAAAAAAATATATATTACCAGATCCCAATGCTTTCAGCTCTTAAATCTCCATTTGAAGCTACTATTTTAAGTGACACCTGGCACCAAGCTGTAAGTATTGTTGACGGTATTTGTGCAAATGCAACACGCCCTCATCAGTCTCCTACTGGGCTAAAGCTGAACAAGGAGGTCTTCATGGGGATCTGCTTATGACTCTAAAGTGCATTGAGAGGCAGGTGTGAGCCAAATCGAAAAAACAGATATTTAAATTTTCTGCAGAACACAATCAGCAATGTGACTTAATGAAAGAGATGCAGCATTTCTGCATGAGATGTCAAATCAAATGACTTGAAGATTTCTTTGTGAGGTAAAACTAAGTCTATATATGACACGTTGCAAAACAATCCAAGCACTTTGAAAACAACCCTTTTTCAAAATACTTCTTCCAATGGAAATTTAGAAAAAAGATTATCCCCAGTAAGCAAAGGTCTTTGATGAGCAGGATGATATATGCAAATCATTCGAAGAATATGCAGCTGCTTTAGACATATTAATTGGAGAATACAATGAAACCTTCACTACTTTGAGAATCATGACCTCACACTCAAATTAGCATTCCAGCCTCACTTAGTTGATATCACCAAGGCACCTAAAGAACTATCGATGGAACTGACTGAGCTCTCAGTAGACAACATTTTAAAGTCATTGTTTGATGCTAAGAAAGATGCACTTGAAACACAGAAAATGTAGTTGAACACCATGCCTTTGGCAACATGCCCCCAAAATGCTTTCCTACTTTTCAATGCTTACTGATGCAAATCTACATTCTACATAAATCAAATCAAGACACTCTTAAGGTCATAAATGACTGACATCCATCTGGAGGTCAACTGGAACTGTGCACCTCCATGCTACAATCAAATATTCAAACACTCTCCAGCAAAAAGCAGCCAAAAAGTCATTAAAAGGTTAACCTTAAAATTAGCAAATAGTTTTCAATTTCTGAAATTATTAAGTACATAGTGGTTAGATTTTTACAAAATAACATACTTTGAAGTATATCTAATTGAAGTTTCTTGAATTATTTGAAGAAACTGCCTTATTTGATTATAGCTAAATTAATGTGGCCAACATGAACAGTTTCCCCACCTCTGGGCTAGAGCAAGTAAGACGACATTCCAGGCTGGTCCAGACTCTTCTAGATGAGAGCAAGTGAGCCTCTAGCAGACATTAACATGGAAATTAAACTTAATTGATAATGCTCTCTTCTTTGAATTCTGCAACAAGTTTGCATTGCTTTGCAATAAAATGAATGTGCATGAATTTTAAAAGTACCGTGAGCATATCATATGGGCTCTCTATCATTTTTGTTTTGCAAATAATACAACAAAATTAGGATCTATTGTGATCTAAAGATTACAGAGCCCGTTGAGTTTGATTTTTGAGGAACATACGCTATTTCAAACTCTGTTTTGGGGAGAATGCCCGTGTCTAGATGACTAAAAACCTGACCTGAGGGACAGCTGACTCAGCGTTCAACTGACTGTGACAATTTGAACAGCTCACCAAATCTGATGCTCTAGGCAGAAACTCTCCCTTATCATTGCTCAAAACTCCAAATTTAATACATAGCAGCAAAACAGTCAAGTTGTATTAATGAGGTCAGTAGGGACTCCTTGGTGATAATGATCAATCTTTAAATTAAGATACTAGTCACTCAATACTTAGCACAGTGCTCAGCCCATGTCTGCAGTCTAATAAATATTTGTGGAATAAAGGAATAAAAGTGATGACCCTAGTCATACAGGAAATTTAAATTATTCTCTACTTTCTGTTTAAAGAGAGCATGGACTTTACAAGGATTTCCATCAAAATGGTTCAATATTCATTTCTGGTGTTCACCAGAGTCATAGCCAGTCATCTGAAAAAGATGCTTATCTAAAATATCCATTTTCAGACAGTGCCAGATGTTTGGAAAAATTACTAAAATATAGGATATCCGTTAGAAACTTGGTTAAAAATGTTTGAGAGCTTTTTTCAGGAATTTAACCAACTGTAAAGCCTAAGAAAATACTTGCTATATTACAACCACTTTTCCAAGTCTCCTCACAGAAAACGGACATTCACTTGGTTGACGATCCTAACTGGCAAAGCCCAGCGCTGGGTGCACACGGCAGTCCTCTGTGAGGCAGGGACAGGTGTGTCTCAGCTGAGACCCTGCACATAGAGGCGGGGACACGTAACCACAGAAACTACCCAACACCCAGGTCCCTGGGAGGCAGCTGGGAAGGCATTTCCCTTCTACTGACAAAGAAATAGTCCCAGAGAGGATAAAGGACTCGCCCAGGGCGCACAGGCAGCTGGCAGCTGACAGAGGCCTGAAATCAGTTCTCTTAAACTTTGATCTTCTTAAAATCTACAAATCCAAGAAGAATTACTGAGGAAGATAAGACAAGCCGGTATCTCAGCAGAAGTGCAACACTGCAGACTGGAGCTGACAGTGTGAGCAAGGGAAAGGTCACGAGGGAATGGGTTTTGCACTTGAGGACGGTCCTCTGACAGCCTGGGAAGAGGGTAGGAGTGAAGTGAGACAGAACGTGAGAACCAGGGAGGCAGCGATGGAGGACAGAGGTCAGCGAGGCTACGGGAACACAGCAGACAAGCGTCACCTGCGGATGGACAACAGGAGGTCGGCTGGGGAGGCTCCCTGACCAAGACCCGGAGTGCAGGGAGCAGGTGGTGCTGAGAGCCCACGGTCCAGGAGCAGGAGGGAGGCCGAGGGGAGCAGGAGGGAAGCTGAGGGGAGGCCGAGGGGGTGCTGAGAGCCCACGGTCCAGGAGCAGGAGGGAGGCCGAGGGGAGCAGGGGGTGAAGACTGAAGCCACTGCAGTGAATGGGCGGACAGATGGAGCATTTGGAGGGAGAGGGAAGGAACAAGGAAGAGGCCCAGGGAGGTCAACATCTGAGAGATGGGCGACCAAGGGTGAGCCAGCACCGGAGGATAGAAGTAGGAAGAAATAGAGAGTGAGGAAAAACATCACAGAACCCAGGAGGAAAGAAGCTGGAGGTTTCTTTTTTTTTCTTAATAATATGAATAGTCATTGGTGTCAGGTGAGAAAAGAACTAAAAGGCCCACTGGCCCTGGTCCTTAGCAGGCCATTAGTAATACTGGCGGACGTCTCAGGGTCTGAGGGCCACATGAGTAGCAGAATAAGCTGAGAAGCCAGCATAAATTTGCTCAAGGAAAAAAAGCGATGTTAGGGTGAGGCCTAACTATCTGTAGAAATATAAATTGTGGAGAATGGCATACAATATTAGCTCTATAAACTTTAGACTGCACCAGGCAAGGTACTTAATCCATCTTATCCTCTGGAAAGCATTTCTAGTGGAGGGAATAGTAACACCCCATCAAAGAGCTTCCAGACACAAGGCACGTCAGGTGCTTGGCCTCTCACCTGGGAGTCTGGAGTACTCGGCAACCCCAGTGACGAGTGTGACTGCCGTGGTTGAAGCCACCGCTAGGACACTGACATGCCAGCAGGAGACTGGCCCGGGAGAGGCTAAGAGAAGTGGAGAGGCCCCCCCAGGGTGTGCTGGAAAGGAAAGCGTTGAGGAGCAGGAGTGCGGGCGGAAGAGGGGAGAAGGATGCGTCCCAGGAGCTGGGGTGGCAGAGCTCCGCGAGTGGTAGGTTCTCTTAAAAGTCTGGACACCGGGAGGCTGAGGCAAGAGAATCACCTAAGCCCAAGAGCTGGAGGCTGCTGTGAGCTGTGACGCCACGGCACTCTACCGAGGATGACAAAGTGAGACTCTGTCTCTAAAACGCTGGGCTCTAACACTTCCATAGATAGTCAGTGCTGCAAAGGACAAATGTGGTATGGGAAGCTGAACTGCCACAGAGACAAAGCGTCCATCCATTTTCAAGAAACAGATACTTCTTGACAAACTACTATCCCTTGCCGAGGAAACTGAAGATGCACGCTGAGCCAAGCTCAGGCCCCACACAGAGCTCCACGTGTAGGAGCTGGGACGGTTTGTCCCCACGAGAGGTGAACATTGTGCAAAGTGGTGGCTGGACAGCAGCAGGGGGACTGCTGACCCAGGGATCAAACAGCATAAGGGTGAGGGCAGGGTGACTGCCAAAAGGGGGCCTGGGGATAAAACGGTCCTGAAAGTAGAAGGAGGTTTTGCACAGGGCCTAAGAACCAAGGTAATGTCATGCAAAATCAACCTAAAAGGAAAAGAAGGTTCCAAAATATAAGAAGAAAACTGCAAAAATTACCATTGCTAAATGTTTAATTAAATGTACACAAAGAAAATCATTATGTCAACTTCATTATTATAAAATTTAATGCTTATAAAAATTTCATTGCATTCAGAAAACAATTTGTATGTTAGAATTTCCCACTTGGTAAGAACCCCTGAGTAAGCACAATGGTTGTCAAGAAGTTGCAGGCAGTTGTAAACTAAATTAGTTCTCAAAGCCAAGGATTTAAAAAATAAAGTTACAATCATTATTTCAAACTTTTATAGTAAAAATGTATTTAGCATGGAACATGGTGGATGTTAATATGTTTGACATAACATTTGAAAAGCTTCCCGAATCCTACAAAAGTTATCTTAATACAGCCCTGTGGAATAGGGGGCCCAGAAAGCAAAGAGGGCTCAAAACCAAAAATACAGCCAAGGAAGCCACCCTGGCTTCTCATTCAGGAGCAGATCAGATTCCTCTAGTAACTTCAGCACTCTCCAACTCAGAGCTTCCTAATCTATGTCAACATTAGATACTTTTCACAGCCTGATGAAGCTGAGATCCCTTTTCAAAATAATGTTTTAAGATGCATAAAGCAAAACACATAGAATCCCAAAAGAAATCAATTATTAATATTTTGAAATGTAACTATCAATGTAACAAAGTCTTACTCTGTCATCTAGGCTGGAGTGCAGTGGCACCCATAGCTCACTGCAACCTCAAACTCTTGCTCAAGCAATCTTCCTACCTCAGCCTCCTGAGTAGATAGACCTACAGGCATGAGCCACCACACCTGGCTAACTTTTTTTTTAATTTTTTGTAGAGACGAAGTCTTGCTATGTTATTCAGCCTGGTATCAAACTCCTGGCTTCAAGCAATCTCCTGCCTTAGCCTCCCAAAGTGCTAGGATTAAAACAATGAACCACTGCACTTAGCCTCAAAATACTTAATGCTTTTATAATAAAAGGATAGAATAACATAAACGCTTCTTTATAAAATGACAAAATCTAGCATAGTAGTGCTATTTCAAGATAGCTTCAACAATAGTTACGGGATTTTAAAATACTGGTTTCTGTTGGTTTCGGAAACTGCCAGTGTGGCTGTGATTTGTTGGTCACGTTTATAATCGGAAAAAAAACACTAACTTTTAAGAGACTGATGCACATAAAGATTAACTTTTTGCCCATCCAAAGTTCATAGACCTTTAGAATTCTGCTCAGAGCAGTTTACAGACACAAGTTAAAACTCTGTGCTATCTCCATTTACTCAGAAAATGAACAACCTGGGGACAAGTGTGGAAGAACCAAACACTGGAGCAGAAATGCGTTAACTGACATTCCAGGGACCCCAACTTCGAAGGTCCTGCCCCATCGTCCTTTTCCTCTAATCCCCTTTGTACATTCTGAGAGAGTCTATTTCACTCAGCGTGACCTCCTCAGAAAACTTCATTTGAATACTACTGACCTTTGATAAATCTATACACACATTCCCCAAAGTCAGAAAACAATTTCACAAACCGAGGACAAAAAGCAAAGAACAAAACACAGAAATGTGTAATTAAAGATAAAGAGCACAATTTGAAAAGGGCTGTAAAGGTTTAGAGAAGGGTGACAAAAACATAGAACATGATACTCTATCATTAAACTTCTACTAACTAAAGAAGGAAATTATACTTCTGCCCCAAATTGGCAAAGATTAAAAGACTGATAATATCTCAGATTATAACGGTGTCATTTGTCAGGATGAGGCCACATGGAGCCTTCACACCTTTGTGGTGGGACTACCGTCTTTATGCCTTTCTGGGCTCTGTGGCAGGACTACCGTGTTTGTGCTTTTCTGGAGGGCTCTGTGGCTGCTCAGCAGGAGGCTGTCCAAGGTGCAGGCCTTGTGACAGTGCAATGCCACCTGAAGGACGTCAGTCCAAGTAAACACCTGGACAAAAATAGAGTGAAAATTTGGAAACCACTTACATTTTTATTATAAGAGATCGATTAAATAAATTACGGAATATCCATTCACTGTAACACTAAAAGATCAAACACTAAAAATAAGGTATATGTCCAAGTATTGGAATGGGAATCTGGCTGGACGTGGTGGCTCAGGCCTATAATCCCAGCAATTTGGGAGGCCCAGGCAGGAGGATCACTAGAGCCCAGGAGTTTAAGACCAGCCTGAGCAACATAGTGAGACACCCACATTCTGTCTACCAAAAAAAAAAAAAAATTTAAAAATTAGCTAGACATGGTGTAATGTGCCTATATTCCCAGCTCTTCATGTGGCTTTGGGAGGGGGACCACATGAGCCAAGGAGCTGGAGGTTACAGTGAGCTGTGATGCTGAGGATGCCACGGCACTCCAGCCTCGGCCACAGAGCAAGACCTTGGTCTCAAGAAACATTTTTTTAAAACGTAGGAATCTGACTAAACTACTATGTATATAAAAAAGTAGAATACCAAACATTATTGATAGTATGACCCCCCTCTGCTGAAAAAAGCTATCTCTATATAGATTCTATATATGATATACAGAGCATATAGATTATATATAAATACATATGTGCACAAAGACAGGTTTGTGCAGATAGATCAAAGTAGAGGGAACTGAAAGGACATTCTATTCCACACACAGCACTGGTACCACTGACAGCTCTTAGGGTGTGATTTCAATTTTCAACTAAAAGAAACCAAACAACGTAGAAAACAGTAATCATTGTGTATCATTTTATAATCAGAAAAAGAAACAAATATATTCTGGCTTGATAAAAATAAAGCAAACTGATTTCTGTGATGCCCAAGGCTGACCTCTTTAGAAGGAGCTTTGGAATAATTGAGCTTTTTGTCTCTACCCAACAAGAACCCAGGACTTCAAAACATTTATTTAATTACATCTGAGAAGAGTAACCTGGGATGACAGCTGACCAGGGAACTTCCTTCCTGATGACCCCCCAAGGTGCCAGGATGTCGGGAGACTTGTCCCGACACAGCTTGCTCACTAAAGACGTCCTGAAGACCAGGACGTCAGCTTCACAAGGCACCTGTGCTCTGTCCGGCAGGGTCTGATGAAAACCCAAGGGCTATCACCTTACTCACTCACTCACCCATCCATCCCTCGTGTGCCGAGTGCCCACAACACAAAGGACTTCTCACTGGAGTGCCGTGGGAGGACCACAGCTGACTCACGTCATCCCTTCACTCCCAGCCCCGAGCATAGGCAGAGAGGTCCTGAGTACCCGGAAACTCACATGTAACAACACAGAATAGAACGCGGGAGTGGGCGCTGTGCAGACAGCCAGGGAGGCTGTAGGGCCCCGATCAAGGTGGTCTCCATAGTACAAGTGCTGTTTGAGCTGAACCGTGGAGGGGAGCAGACATCACTTCTGGAGGGGGAAACAGCTGGGACAAGGGGAGAAGGCGAGTGGTGATTGCTGCCAGGAAGGACATGATCAGAGTGCAGCTGAGTCCACAAAGATGTGCTGGGATGAAACGGTGAAGGCCCGGCAAGGGCTCCTTGGAGAAAAGTCCCCCATGGGACCTAAGATTGTCTAACATTGAGCTTTGTAGGTTTCTTCCTCCTGGGCAGCAGAAGACACTGATTTGCAGACTGTGACTTAATCCAGATGAGTCCAAGCAGCCATGTGTCCCTGCCAGCAGAGGTGGAGGCCACCTGCTCCAGGCAGGGGGGAGGGGGTGCAGCAGAGGGCAGTGGGCACCACCTGGCTTAGTCTTCAACTCTCTTCCTTTTATGTTTCTGTAAAATATCATGGATACCCTGCTCCAGTGTCTCAAAGGAGGTAAGAGAAATGTGGTAAGTACACCCCAGGGCCCACTGTTTCCTTCCTCAGAATACATGCACTCAGATCCTTCCCCCACTTCCAGCCCCCTCCTCAGCACAGCCCCCTGGTCCTGCCCAACTGTAACTCTCCATGGCCTTCCTCCTGGAATGATTAAGCCACAACCACCCTGGGTTTAGCTTCTTTTGGATACTTCGAGAATTGCAACTTCACAAAGAGGCATGAAACTATGGACACCACCTTTAGCAGGGAATGAAAAGAGAATGAAATCCTTTAGCTGGTCTCTTTTCTTGGTATCTTGCAGTTTCCATCTAATTTCAAGCACATGTAATAAGTGAGGCAGCCCTACATTGGCAGCCTCTAGAAAGGACCTTGGGAGCCCCATCAAGAAGTTTGGGTTTTAACTAATGGGCAAATGTAGTATTCAGTGGAGTATAAAGATCTGCTCCTTACACAAGAAAGGCATTGCTGGGAGCACAATTTCGAGACTAGATAGAAGAGAACGGGCTTAGAATAAGGGTCAGAGGCAGAGGCACCCAGCCGTGTGGGAGTTGACAAAGGCGTCATCTCATTCTGAAACAGCAGGGAGGGACCAGTGGCAGAAGCAGCATTGGGCTCGGTAGTCACAGTGAGCAGATCAAACTTTTTAATAATTCAGTAGTTTTTACTGCCAATGAACAGAAGAAGTTTGTTGTGAGCAATCAAATCCTAAGAGAAAATTGAGAAGTAGCAGGTTCGGGGGAGAGAAAAAATAAGTCCATTGAGATCTGGCTACTCTAGACTGAAATCACCCAAAAGTTCACAATTCTGTGACTACAGGGCTCTATTTTCAATGATTTTCAATGTATAATAAGTCATCAATTCTCTTCCTTTTTGATGTATAATAAGCAAATGGCAAGGTAGTGAGGCTAAGAAAGGGGCATGTTAAAAACATCTTCCCCATGCTCACAGAACTGTATTTTCCAGAATAGAGATTCCTTTGTGTTTAAGATTCAGTGCTATGACCATAATGAAAGACTTAGCTTATCATTCATTTACCCCTTAGTATAAATGAACATGTAAGGTCCTTCCCCAGCCATGGTTTTGGAGACAGGGTGAAGGGAGGGTTGGAAGGTCAAGCACAAGGGCTCTGAGAGAGAATATGGTACAGAAAGGGACCCACAGGCAGCACGTTCCTCACCTTAAACCTGTGCCCAGAGATGGAGTTTCAAGCACACAGAAAATATTTTTGCCATTTTTTCACACCATTTCCTCTGTTATGGGAACAACTGATCATTTAGTCCAGAGGAAGAAACAACCCAGGAAGTTAAGTGACTTGCCCAAGGTCTCTTGGAGTTTCTGGAAGCCTGAGTGAGATGCAGACGGCACCAAAGGGTTTCAGTTTTATTTCTAGGAGGCAAGACTCCATCGAGAAGCCTACAGATCCCTTCTAGATTCTGCTCAGACGTTCTTCCGTTATGATTTAACATCATCATTCCCTCCTCCTTCTTCCTTTTACATCACTAGGTATGAGAGTGGAGAATATTGTCACGATGCACACGAACAACACACAAGGGCCAAGTATGTGTAGCAAGAGGGATGGGAGGAGAGATCCAATGAAGACTCTTCGGTTCCTGTGTTCATGAAATTTCAGGCCACAAGTCCATGTAGGGTCCACCCATTCCCCACCACAATAGACGGAATGGGTAATGAGAGTCCAGACAAACCCGTTTGTCAATTCTAGGGTGTAACATCGTGACTGTTCACTTTGGGGGCTGCGAATACCCACCAGTGACCTTTTAGGATCACATACAGCTGAAACGTGAAGAGCAAATTTATTAGGAAAAGGTCAACCACCACTCAAAGAAACAAGATTTTTTTTCTTTTACAATAAAATATCAAAAATTATAAATGACCAACATTGTGTCTTATGATACATATTCTGTAGTTATGGACAAAGCTGTTACAACTGCTTAAATTACGTGGAGGATAATATTTGCTGAGCTCTTGAGCATCTAAAGTCATAAAAATTCCTTTAAAGGTCAGCTGTAAAACCAAGTTAATAACTTTCCAGGAAAATGCCTTTTTCCATCAGGAAGTCACAATAAAAATAATCTCTGTTTGCACACGATTTTTCTTTTAACTATACTTGGCACAAAGACAAAGCTAATAGACAAATTATACACGATTACAAGACTATTTTGCTGTATGGTATCACAGATCAAAAGGAATAGTTCCTGTTTCAAGCAGGTAATGGCCCTGTCCTGTGTTCTCACAGATGCTTCCAAAAAGCGCTTCTAGGGGGCTTCGAGAATGACACGCTTAAACAGCCACATTTTTAATATCTATTAAAGTCACCGTGCCATGACCGAACACCACCCCTCAGGAGCAGAAGGGAGGGGACTGCAGGGCTACAACCAGCTGTGCCGTGGCTGAGGCTGTGTGCTGCCATCCAGAGCTTCAGAATATCTTAACTCTCTTCTGGCTAGACTTAAATGTTGGGGCTGGATAGCGGCCAAGTAAAGACAAGATGAGCATGCCCCTTCAAGCAAAGCTGCAGCGTGCAAATGCCAGCACCATATTTCACACTGTTTGCATTCAGGTTCTTTAAAACAAGAATGGTATTGAATGTTGTAATATTTTCTCTTTGGTTTTCCAGCTCCTTGCCAATTATTTAGGGATTCTACAAAACACGTATCCATGAGCAGCCAGCCGGCAGTTCTAGAGTACAGACCATTGCGTTTCCCCACTAGCTCATTCCAATCAGCCTTTTGTTGATTTTTACCTACCCACACCCCTGCCCCCGGCAAATAAAGTATCAGAGAGAGGTTCAGCATCATCCTGCCCATTAGACAGAGGAGACAGGGGTTGAGCACCTCGCTCTACCAGGCTCCAGGCGCCCAGACTTATGCTCACCTGATTTATTATATTTAAGCTTCAAATTTTCACAAGGAAACTAAGCCTAACAAAATGAAGGAGCTTGACCGTGGCCACCCACTAGCAGGGTCTGGAGTCCAGATTCACCCCGGGGCAGTTTTCAAGGCCTCCCCCTGAAGTAGATGGCATCACAGTGTCTGAGCAGTCAGATCTGCAGGGACCTGGGGCAGCAGAGCCCAGGGAGGATGACCCTGTGAGCACTGCCCCAGCCCACTGCAGGCCGTGGGTGGGAGAATTCCTTTAGTGCAATGGTTCTCAACCTTCCTAATGCCTCAACCCTTTAATACAGTCCCAAGGGGTCACGACACACAGGTTGAGAACCGCTGCTTTAGCGCCTCATGTGCAAAACGTTCTGCAGGACCGGGAACTACGAATGTCATTTAGATGTAAAGTGGCTGAGGGAGGAGTGAGTGAAAGGTCTTACAAATAAAGACATACGACGCCCCAAAGGCAGCCAAAGGGAGGGGCAAGGTCAAAGCCACGACCATCAGATGACCTCGGTTTTGCTTCTGTCCCTGATGCCTTTGGCTTCTGACCTTTGCTTGTCATTTGTGAAGCGAGCACAGCCCTGCTCCCCCGATGAAATGTTCTGATAATTACGTAAGATAACACTCGCAGAGTTCCGAGGAGGGGTCTGGTAGAAGGGTAGGTACAGAGGGAAGGGTTGCCAGATCCAAGTCCCCAGTGACCTGCTGCTGCAAATTAGCAGAACTCAGTACACCACCCTTATTTTTTAAATGTACTTTCTGCGAGGTTTTCCTGCTATTCATCAGGAAACATTTGTCATTGTCTCAGCATTACCTGCCCCAAATAGAGGCCACCAGAAGTTATAAATGTATCTTGTACTCTAACGTCACAACTCTTGGCTGAGGTGAAGGAACACATCAACCCAAACAACGCCGAGCAGGCACAGCCAGAATGTGGTGAAGGACACAGACGTCTTTGTTCTGCAAGAATAAATATTCTAAGAGTGAGGAATGCCCAGAGGTCACCAAAGAGAAACAGAATGGGCACGAGGGTCACCTAATGGGAAGACGGCACCATGATTTATGAGGCAGCCTCTTGAGAGTGAAGACTCACTGCCGTGTAGAAGAGAGGGAGGTGGAGACGCAGAAGCCCCAAGTCAGGCAAGAGGTGAAAACAGATGACTTCAGACAGATGCAGAGGCAGAAGGAAAGAAACCCGATTAAAAGTGAATGATACAAATTTTTACAAAAGAGTTGAGATTGAAGAGAAAAATAAACTTATTTTTTGTGGGATTCCAGCATGTTAATCAAATAAATATATCTATTAGGGGGAAAAAATTGAGACAGGGAAGGCGTGCTGCAGAGGCAGACGCCTGAGACAGGGGACACAGAGCAGAAAGGAAAGAGGACGCTGAGGGCCCTGAAAGAGCAGTCAATGAACAACTAGGAAAGAGGACGCTGAGGGCCCCGAAAGAACAGTCAGTGAACAACTAGGAAAGAGGACGCTGAGGGCCCTGAAGAGCAGTCAATGAGCAAGTAGGAAAGAGGACACTGAGGGCCCCGAAAGAACAGTCAGTGAACAACTAGGAAAGAAGACGCTGAGGGCCCCGAAAGAACTGTCAATGAACAACTAGGAAAGAGGACGCTGAGGGCCCCGAAAGAGCAGTCAGTGAACAACTAGGAAAGAGGACGCTGAGGGCCCTGAAGAGCAGTCAGTGAACAACTAGGAAAGAGGACGCTGAGGGCCCCGAAAGAACAGTCAGTGAGCAACTAGGAAAGAGGACGCTGAGGGCCCTGAAGAGCCGTCAATGAGCAACTAGGGAAGAGGATGCTGAGGGCCCTGAAGAGCTATCAGTGAACAACTAGGGAGAGGACCCCTGAAAGAGCAGTCAGCATGAACAACTAACTCTGCAGAGTGGAGGAGAGAGAATGATTGCCACGTTACAAACAGCTCGCCATCAGTCTGCTGTCACCAGAATTCTGTGACTCAAACCACTGTACACAAAAATAGATTTGATTCCTTGTTAAGGGCCCTTTTCCAGACACAGGAGAAGCACCTGCTCAGGAATGAGACTCAGGCTGTTCCACGACTGAGGGCCACGCCCTGGGTGTGGTCACTCTTCTCACCCCATGAGGCCCGAGGTTTTCTGGAGCCTGAGAACGGCCTTCCTGTCCTCTCATGTCTGAGGCGGGGTTCGTATCACGGGGACCTCTGCTGGCTGCAGACCAGCCTTAATTCACAGTGAAACAGAGTTGAGCCGCTGGGGCAGTGCCACTGCTCTGTTAGGCTTTCTACACAAAAGGCAAGATTTTTTAATCAAAATTACTTTTCAAAATTATAATCATTTGAAAGAAAAACCCACAGGGCACTATCTTGCTGTGAAAATATGAACAATCCCACATGTGGAACCCTCTGCACAGAGAGCCTGGGTGCCAAAGTTGGGCAGGGATGAGCTGCCCTAACAAAGTCCAGCACTGCACTGTCTTGTGGCCTCTGCCTCGGGAACTGAGGAGGACACAGAGGGCCTTCTGGGAGGCACAGGGGATGAAGCCCCAAGACCACAACTGGGCCACATGTTTACTAAACCCCTTTCTCCCAGGAGGAGCATGGACCACCCACTGCCCCCAGGCCACTCCCTGCTGGTCTGCGGTGGGGTCCTCCCTCACCCCGCCTTGGGGACTGCCTGGAACTCAGCCCTTTCTCCTAACCTTGGGTATTAGCAGGGGCGCCTCTAGCCTTGCCTCTGTGGTGAGGAGGCAAGGGCTTCCAGTACACTCTTTTGCTTCTCTGAGCGGCAGCCTCGTAGTCGCACCGGTTCCCAGCACGGACGTCCAGGCTCACTATGCAATCAATCAGTGTGTGCCAACTTAGGTATCCCCCAAACCTATTTATTTCTCAGGTTACACATTGTTTTGGGGAACTACTGTTAGTCTGACACATGACAGCTGCCTGGGCTCCTCTTCTCTCTGCCTCCCTCGGCGCTCTCTGCCTCTCCTTGTAAACCAGCAATGCCACCTTTGTTTTGGTTCCTTGAGCACATTGTGCTTTCTTGCGCTGCCTGAAACTCTGCTTCTCTCCTCACCTGTGTCTAGGTAACCCAACCCCGAGTCACCTTCCAGACGCAGCCGCAGCATCACCCTCCCTGATCCAGAAGATCTTGTGGATTTCCTTCTTCAATCTTCTTTGTTAGCCTCCTTCATCCACGTATGTGTATGTGTTTTAAAAATTAACATCCATCTAACTCTCCCAGTGAGTTCTACAAAGAACTGTGTCTGTTTCATTCACCATTACATTCTCAGCAATCAATGCAGTACCAGACTCTTGGAAGGTGATCAATATTTCACGAATGAAAGAATTAATGAATGAAGAATACATAGTAATGCAGACCTCAGGTTCTAAAGCCAAACGCCACTGAGTTCCAATCTTTACTGTACCACTTACAGAGACTGCAGCTTCGGGTAAGACGAAAGCATCAATCATTACACGCTTTCAACAGAGGCAACAAAGAGTCCTACTTATCTGTAAGTTCAAAGGAAATATACACCAAGCACAGCAGAACCTCCGTAGTCAACCATCTCTTGGAAGGTGACCTAATTTCCAGAGAACAGACATGCAGCATAGCCCAGCAGGCCTAGTTCTTATGTTGACCTCCATATGTTCACCAGTCAGCTCTGGCCCCCTGGGTGGGCAACTTGCAGAGGTTCTACTATAGTTAGCACAGGCTCTGACACGTAAGGAAGGATTAGCAAGTGGCCTGCAAATGTCAGAATCTGTGTGACGATACGTCAACAAAATAACGGCATTCCCGAGCACGGGAACACAGAGCTGGTGACAAGACACTGTCTGTTGACTCAGGACCCCTGGCACTATCCCCACTGGGGAAAACATATTTCCACAGCAGCCTTCTCAGGGAATCTTTCTTTCCTTTCCTCAGTTTCAAATTCTAGGCAAAAACAATAACTATGATATACATTTTAGTATAAATGAGTTTCAGAACCAGACTGGGCTTAGAAAATCATTCATGGCTGAAGCAGCACACTGCATGTCTGCAACAAGAGTGCCGCTACTTTTTTCATGTAAATTATTATTTGTGTATTTACGCCTGTATAACAAAAGATTTTTATTCCACCTTTAGGTATAGTTTGAGTAGCTGATTCACACTGACAGCAAAGAATCTGGGTTGTCCTAGAAAAGCCAGGAGTTTCGGTTACTGTAAATTGGCTTCGGTGCATAGACGGCAGGAGAAACAATACAACCTCACTGCTTCCGTGGGGCTGCGGCCTAGCGAACAAATCCCTACCACATAATATGTACACAAATTTCAAATTCTCGGTACCAAAAGAAACACAGCAAAATAGCAGCGATGCAAACACGGTTTAAAATGACGCCTCTTACTGGCTGGAGCCTGCAACTTACTGCTACTAAAACAGCAGAAGTCTGGACAGAAACAGGAGACCAGGCAGCTCAGGGCCTGCAGAGTCCTAAACAGACCATTTCTGTGAGAAGGGAGACGCACTGAGGGGTCACAACCCGTCCTCCCTTCCCTGCAGTGATGCGCTCCAGACAGGGGTCGGCCAGACACACCTTCACAGGATTCCCGGGACAGAAAAGGAGTGAGCGTGGCTGTGTTCCCATAAGACTTTCTACTGACGGACATTAAAATTTGAATTTCATGCAGTTTTCATGTGTCACAATTCTTCTTCTTTCGTTTTTTTTTTTCAAATATAAAGAATTTTAAAAAGAAATCTTCTAAGCTAATAGACCACACAAAGACTGGCAGTGGATGAATTTGGCCAGTAGTCATTTTCTGACTCCTGACTTAAGATGGGGGGGGAGGCAAACAAATAAATACTAATGCATGCCTACCAATGTGCTAATCACTCTGCAGGGCTTCCCGGAGGAAACAGCAGGCCTGTCTCTAACCAACCTACAGAAGTGACACATCCCACTCAGGAGACCCAAGAACTAGAACCAGGAGAAATATAAAGTTAGAAACCACAAAAGACAAAGAGACAAGACACACAGAATAGCATTTTCAAAGGTGGGGGAGCACAGGGAACCACCACTAGCTTGTGGGGTTCACAGTGGTAGTGAAGTGTCAGTTCCACTCGGCTTTTATGGAAGGCTCTTTACTCATTAGCCCAGAGGGTAAGCTGAGGAAGGGAACAAAGACACCAGCAGTTTTTCTGAGTAAGCATGTCAGCTCCTATTTTTTCTATAATCATTAACCTTAAGGGTCTGAGCAGCCTTGACGAATCTGGACCCTGAGCCTCGTACGGGGGCAGCCTCCTGCCTGCAGTCACACATACAGATTCGTAGGGAGCCGTTGATCTCCACTAGTTCACTGGAGGGTAAAACGCCACTGGCATCAATCTCCTCGGATTTTCCTCTCACCACCACCACCGAGGGTCTTCCTCTGAGATAAGGGATATAAGTCCTCCTACCCATATTTCAGGGCTGCTCCCTTGATCTCTGCCTCAGCCAAATACAAATCTCCACAATGGGTATTTGCCTTGGCTGTTTACTGGGCAGGAGTTAATGTTTCTTGCCAAACCTTGCACACAGCTTCCTCTGTGGCCATTATTCCTTCAGAGTGTTTACAGACCCAGCAGGGGTGTTTGCAAGCTATATCCCCAACAGGCCAGGCTTCTAGGAAAAGCAGGAAACTTGCTCACATAAGAAATTTTGCAGCTGGTTTAAAGGTAAACTAGCTGACTTTCCTTTGTTCCACCTTGCTCAGCTTATTTATTTTCCCCTTTTTCTGGGGGTATTTTCCCTTGCTAAGAATGGGTTCTTCAGTCCCTATTTCTCCTGCATAAATTTATGCCTATGTCCCTGGCATCTAGAGGTCTTCTCAAAAATAAATTTCTGTGTGTCTTTAAAAAAAAAAGAAGAAAGGCCTGAAGCCTGTGCTCCGTTCTGCCGCCAGGCGTGTGGAGAAGGAGCCCCAAGAGCTGGCAGGTGGTGAGCAGCTCCGGGCAGCATCAATGGAGAAAACAGAGGAATAATTACCAAAATTGCAAATGTAAACATGTTTTGATCCAACAATCTGACTTCTAGGAAATTTTCTCATATATATGCTCTGATACCTGGAAAGTAGGTCTATACACATTTATTCATCTTGGCATTATTTGTAATGGCAAGTGATAAGGAAAACCCCGAAGTCCATCAGTAGAAAACTATTTAAATGGGGGCCGTCCGTACAGTGGAACACTATGTGACCCTCTATGTGTCATATACACGTGTGTGTGAGAACTCCTTATTCTTGGGAGTTATGTTCTATAAAGTTGCTGTGAAAGTTGAATTAGCAAAATACTGAACCACTCGCTGCTCGTGGGGAAAATACAGTGTTAGTTCAGTCTCCTGTGAGCCTCTGGTCACATTTTCATCAGTTAGTAACCTTGTCTTCTATGTTTCTGTTTCATACATACTGTCGATCATTAACACTGAATTGCAGCTGGCAACCTTACAACTCATGCCCGCATGAACCTTCCTAAACTTAGGTATCTTCTCGCGGAGGCACGCTCTGCCTCCTCGCACTGGTGAACGCTGGATGGCACTTCGGCCCTGGACTTGGGGCTGTCTGCAACAGCAAAAGCACCGAGAAAAAGCACGAGAAGTTGGAAACCATGGCACTGAGTAAACTGCCAGAGCGTCCCCTGCCTGCCCTCAGCTGGGAACACGTACATTGTCCAGTCACACTTTTCACCGCTCTGCACGTGCTGGTGAATGGCTGAAAACTTGTGTGACTGTTAATTTAGAGTTACAAATAAATTCAGTGAGTAAGCCAATTTTCAAATATGAAATCCGCAAATAATGAGGATGCAGTGTGCACACTGGCATGCATTCTCCACCTCATACGGAACTCCTCCAAGATATACATCAGGGGTGAGAAAAGTGGGGGCAGAGCAGATTGTGCACTGTGCTGTAATTTATGTAACATGCAAAAATATATACATTTGCTTACATGTGCACAAAAGATCTTCGGAAGGGTAATTCATTACCTCTAAACAACTGAGAGGCAGAAATGGGAAAGAAACTTCCCACCGGATTTCCTTTCTGTGCTTCTCGGGAAACTGTTCCCTCCAGAGTGAGGAAGCATCCCATGCCAATAGTAAGGGAAAGCCTGTCGTCCCAGGAAATGACAATCTAGAACGTTTTTTCCATTAGTCACCATGACCTTTTTCAAATGTATATTATCAGCACCCTCTCAAAAACTAAACAAACGGTGTTCACTGTGCTGGTGCATGAAGGAATTCTGCTGTGGTCATCCCCAGGTTTCAGTCAGTTACGGTGTCCCAGCTATTCCTTCCTTGAATGTAGATTTTCTATAAATGATAACGCCTTATTTAAAAATTCTGTCTGTAGGCTCCTTTTCCATTTGTGTGAGCAGCAAAAAAAAAAAAAAAAAATCACTTATTTTTAAAAAAAATTTACTAAATAGAAAAAAGACTGAATACCTGGTAGCCTCTAGAAGGAAGCAAAGAAAAATGAGGTTTGGGAATAAATAGGATATGGACTCTTCAGAGTTGGGTGGCAAGAGCGTTTCCTAACAACATATGACAAAGAGAAATACAGACTAGTTAATGCTACAGGGAGAGCTGCCTTTATTGATCAAAGACAGAACAGTAGCGCCGGCCCCATACACTGCAGGTGGCAGGTTCAAACCCAGCCCCAGCCAAAAACTGAAAACAAAAACTAAAACAAAAAAAAAACAGACAGAATACTAGAAAAGATACTAAACAGCGAAGGGAATTAAAGAAGGAGGCTGGGTGCCTGTAGCTCAGCGGCTAGGGTGCCAGCCACATATACCGGAGCTGGCAGGTTCAAACCCAGCCTGGTCCTGCCAAACAAAAATGACAACTACAATCAAAGGAGCCTACAGACAGAAAAAATAGCCAGGTGTTGTGGCGGGTGCCTGAGGTCCCAGCTACTCGGAGATTGAGGCAGGAGGATCACTTGAGCCCAGGAATTTGGGGTTGCTTTGAGCTACGATGCCATAGCACTCTAGCCTGGGCAACAGCGTGAAATTCTGTCTCAGAGAAAAAAAAAAAAAAGGAATCCTCACTTATAACTCTAAACCCAGGAGCCATGCACAGCTGGAAGCAAAACACATGCTTGTGATGGAAACACACTATCTTTCTTTGGGAACTAACCATGAATTCAGCAGCACCACTTGAGGAAACAAGACTTTTTGACAAAGTAAATGTCAACGTCACTCATCACGTCCCATAGTCCCTACCTGAGCTTCTGTCTCTGCCCCTATCCTGAGTAGATAATGTCCCTCTCCAAAGTCACATCCACCTGGGACAAGAAATGTTAATTGGAAATAAGGTCGTGTACTTGGAATGATTTAAAAAGATGTCCTACTGAATCGCAGTGGGCCAACTGCTACTGTTCTAACAGGAAGGGAAGAGAAGACAGAGAGACAGCCCGGGAAGAAGGCACTGGGGACATGCAGAGGTCAGAGCAGTGCAACTGCCACACGGGCACCCACACTGCCACCACCGCCAACAACCAGGAGAGACACACGCAATAGATGTTTCCCAGAGATTCCATCCATACTGGCACTTCCGGAACTATGAAAGAACATAGTTGAAGCCACCTGGTCTGCAGCAGTTTCTTACAGCAGCCCTAAGAAACAGACCCCCACGCCGTGAGCACTTCATAGCCCAGATATGCCTTTAACTTCATTTCCCTAAAGACACTTTGGATGCTGATGCCACACTCAGAGGAGCCCTTCCTGCCCTCTTCATCTGGCTCACCCATGTCCACACTCCAAGCAGCAGCTTGGTGCCATCTTCTCCAGGAAATCCTGTCCTGCCTGGTCCTACCAGGATGGTTGGGGACCCCTCCTTGGCACCCAGGCTAACCACACTTACCACACAATATTCAGATACATGGTTTACATGGCTGACTCCACACAAGATGCTCATCTCTGTTGGGGAGTGTCCCCCAACGTGGAGCAAATGCTACCACCTGTCTAATGAAGGGTAATGCTGCAGCCAGGCTCCAGTACACAGGTTACAGCTCAGAGAGAACTTCCTCTTGTTTTGTTCTCCATTTCCCCAGCCACATTTCTGCTACATACCAGTTCCGTGACCAGAGGCAAGTCACTTAACCTATTTCAGCTGGCTTCTCTGTGAGGTGGGGACAATGACAGTGCCCACCTTGTATGGGGTTGTGAGGAGTGAACGTGCCCAGGCAGGGAAAGCATTCAGAAGACACAGGAGAGGTGCCTGGTAAACCCCACTGCTGTTGGTCTTCACCCAGACATCTGCAATGCTGGCTCTGGAAGCTGCAAGATGCCATCTTCAGATCTGTGGGAAGGGCTGAGGAACAACGTCTAGGGAAATGGGGTCTAATCCCAGTCCTGACCAATTTGGGCAAGCTGCGGTACTTCTTGGGGCCTTTAGTTAGACTGATTCTCCAACCTGAAACCCAGGATGCCTAGGGACCCCCAAAAGTGATACTCAGCTTCCCAAGCTATACAGAGTATTTCCAACGTAAGGGGAAGTGTATCAACATTAACAGCAGTAAGCCTGGTCATGCTGACCAGATGTCAAGCTTCCCACGTTTACATGCCATTCCATTAACTCCATGTAAAACACTGCTCACTTCATACTGACTAGTAAGTTTGGTTGGCAGTTACATCTTTCTAAAATCAAAGAATCAAAAAGAAAAAAAAGCTAAAACTAAATCACCCTTTTACTTAAGAGCACCATTTCCCAAACAAATACTGTAGTTTACTTCTTCCCAAAGCATGAGATCTATAGGTGAGGAGATGTTGATAACCTAAGAGCCACCTGGGACTCTCGGTGGACCAGATGAACTCTGAAGTCCTTTCTGGCTCCAGTGCTTGAGGGATTACTAGAAATTTCTCTGTAGCAATTTATCGCACATTTAATTTTCCTCTGCAGCCTCAAGGCGAAAACGTCTTACTCTGAAATTTTAGAAGGAAAAAAAAACCCAAAAAATCCAAATGAGGACTAAAAAGTGTGTGAAGAGGAAATTTTTAAAGCTGAAAATGCCAACATAGAAGATAGTAATGAATTTGAGTTAAAAAAAAATGACAATAACAACAAAAAGGTCAGATGACCTTGAAACAGACACAGCAAGGACAGACCGTGAGAATGAGAAAAGGTGCTTCTTCATTTGTAATTAAATTTGAGGTTATCCTGAATGGAACAGGGGCAAGGTTTGGGCGCAGTCAGGGTGTAGAAGAGCTGAGATTCTTCCTCTGTTTTCAGAAGCCGTTGGCTTTGCCGTATTCATGGCACATGTGAATGCTCTTCTCAGTCTGGTGATGCTGGAAGCAAGGAGGGTAGGACCAACACAGAGGCCGGTAGAGGGAAGTGTTACATCCTTCTGAGAACAGGGTGCTGGTGGACGGAAGATCAGTAGTAATACTACGTGCAGAAAGTGCCCCTAAAACAAAGTGCTAAACAAATGCCATAAGGCCCCTCAGCGAGGCCTCATGATAAACGTGTTCATAGATGCCATTATTTTATTCCCATCTTACAACCCTCTGCAAATAAATGAAGACCCCCCCCCAAATGAGAACAAGCAGAGGCAGTTTGTTCAGAGCTCGCTGTAACAAGGGAGTCAGCCACCATCACACCTGTGTAGAGCAAACTCAAAAGCAGATGTGGGAGTGGGGGTACTTTAGTGGAAAATGGGGAGAGAAGCAGGTGTGCCCTGATTGAGGCCACTGGTATGGAAGGCTGCAGACCCTCTAACTAGAAGTGGGATGTCTTGTGAGATCGGTTAGATGTGCCCACATTGTGCTACGTTGGAAGTAAGGAGAAAAATTAGGGAAGCTGTCCTGGGTGTTTGGGGTCTATTGTTAAGGGATTAATATTTGGCTTCCTGGATTGTTGGAACTCAGAGTGGAAGTGCTAGAAGTCTGATGGACAGCAGGCCGGCTTCCTGGGTGGGTCACTACCGATAACATCTTGGGTTCCTGAACTGGTTCTGCAGGTTGTGGTCAGAGTTCTAGTTTTATACATGCTATGAACACCGTCCACCGGTATATTCAGTCTCTCAATCCTTGGGTGTGAATCTGAATGAAAGGAAGTCAGTGCACATCATTACCAACACACACTCTGAAAGTCTCAGCAGGGAAGTGAGAGCAGCTTCCATATTGTATCCAATATACCCAAATGCATGGTGGGAATGACATTCACCTGTAAGACATGCATACACGGTAATATAGATATCATTTCTTCTTTCAAAAAGTAAGAAAATGCTTTTTCAGTTTACTGGTTTGGTTTTACATTATGATTTATAAACTACAGAAAAATGATTTAATAATAAATCATTGGTAGAGCAAAGTTTCCAAAACCCAGGATACAGTACAGGGAAGTTTGCAAGGGGTCCTCTATAGAGAATACTTGCAAATGCTTCTTGCTCTAAAATCCAAACAACTCCTCCATAAACTGTCCCCAAGGATACGGGCAGGACCAGAGCGTGAGTAGACTGATCTGGCCAGAGTGGCGAAGATCACATCCTCACACCTCTACAGACACAACACAGCTTGAGACCCTGTCTCTCTTTCTGCCTGCCACTCTGAGCCCTCCCTGGGGGCTGTGATGAAAGAGCGAGGTTCATGGTCAGAGCCTGAGAGGACAGAAAATAATCTACGTTCTAAGAGCTAACTGCCAAGTGGCCATGAACCCCACTGTTTCTGACTGTCAGGAAAAGGCACTAAATAGCTTTTAAATGAGAGATCCAGGCACCAGTGCTGGGTAATAATTCCAAGGAACAACAAAGCTAATTCTGTATTTCTGCTAATTCTTATTTCTTTCTTCTGTATTTCTGTATTTGTGCTCTCCTGATGGAAAGCGTGCAGCCACGGGATTCTGGGATCACATACAAATTGGCGTAGCCCAACTCTCCTGGGGCTTCATGGGGGTTGTGTCAGGACCTAAGAAGCCAGTCTTCTCCTCCCTCACTCCTACAGCTGCCATCTGGGAAAGTCTTCTCAGGCCTCCAAAGCCAGCTCACATGCCAACTCCTCAGTAACACCTGCTCTGCATTCCCAGAGTTCTTTGGGCAGAAGCGTAATAAACACTTACAGCGGGATATAATGGCTATTTTGGGGCAATGTTAACCTCTCTCACTATGCTATAAATTTCTCTAAGGCAAGCCTGCACTGCATTTATCTGGTCCTCAAGGCCCACATGCAGTGCCCAGCACAGAACAGTGTACCTAACACCTGCCATTTCACCTAATATTTACAAAAGCCCACGGAGGAGAGAATGATTATTACAACCTGATCAGGAACACTGAGGCTGCAAGAGGCCAGTTATTTGCCTGAGAGCCTAAAGGTAAGGGCTGAAAGAGCTGCACTCAGACTGCACCAGCTCTTAGGAGCTTGCAAAGTTTTCATGACATCTTTTGCCTCCAAAGAGCTATAAATGCTGCTTCACTAAGGCCGGAAAGACAGCGCCACAATGATCCAGATTAGTTTCTGTGTGAGCAGCTCATTTTGTGATGCTAAGAGGCGTGCTTGGAATTCCTTAAAAACACCAAACCTCTGGTGTTTACAGCCTTTGGTCACAGGCAGTTCTTTTTTTCCTTCTTTTCATTTTTTTTTTTTTTTTGCCGTGAAAAAATATACAAGCACAGGTTTTGTAAAGTTTCTTTAGTGAACCATATATTAATTTTTAATAAAAAAGGAGACTGCCATCTACAAGATAGCAGAAGGAAAACAAGATCACAGGCTGAGAGCGTGGGGTGTCCACTCCGTCCCTGCAGCCCTCCCAGTCTAACGCCTGCAGCTGGTGGATATGAACAGATCGCAGGCTGAGAGTGTGGGGCCTCTGCTCTGTCCCCACAGCCTCCCCCAAACTCAAAGGGCAGGAATTTCTAGGTCTAACCCCTACAGCTGGTGGATATGAACATTCCTCTCATCAGGAATAGGAACCCTGCTGAAAGGAAGGGATATTTCAGTCTCTGCTTTGGCCTGGCTGAAATAACCCCTTTTCTCTGACTTTGCATCCTCAAAGCAACTTCACAATTGTCATTTGTCTTCCCGAGTAACTGCTCCCTCAGGGAGAGGGGGTGCTGGTAAAGAAGCCCAAGTATTTTTATTTGCAAGACAGGCACAATCTTCATTACTAATTAACAAGCAGGCAATCTGTTTTACACACCAGAGGAAGAATAAAATGCATAAAAAGTGAGGTATCTAACACACGTGGCCGGTTTGCCCCCTAAGTCCTCTCTTACACATTCTGTCATCTGATGGTCCCCCTGCGCCCTGCCTTGTCCGTCCCAGCCCCTCTGTGCATGTCTCTCCACCTGGTCCCAGTGCAGCAACATCAGCAAGTCCTCCCAGCAAATTCCAGCAGGGAAAACAAACAAAAGAAATGAAAGCCTTGATACATATAATATTCTCTGCAATAATTAATGAGAGCCATTTCTACTCAGCTTTTCTACCAATATGGACATAACTGCAATTCTTACACCTACAAAATTCTCAGCAAACTGAGCAAATCATCCAAGTTCCAGATACTCACGTTCTCTGACCGCAGCCTCTTGGCGGGACAGCCCCCGTCCCGGGGGTGGAGCATGTAATACAGCCGGACTTTGCTCGCATGCTTTCGACTCTGGGGAGGAAAAGCAGAAGCAGATACTGTGAAATAAAAGCCGTTTCAAATCCTTCAAAATGCCACCACCGACCACAAACGCCAAAACGCTTTCTCGGTAGGAAACACTTCTGTGGCTCCTGTGAGCCATGCAGGGCGCAGTGTCAGATAGGTTGGGTGACTTGCCCATGGTTGTAAAGCCAGTGACAAAGAAGATAAAGGCATTGAGATCTTCTAGCCTAGAGTGGGTAGTGTAAGAAGGATGTGAAGGGAGTGATGTCAGGAATGACTGTGATGGGAAGAGAGGCCATTCCATTTTCTCCCTGGTTCCTGCGGCTCTGCCCTGAGGATCTGGGGCCAGTCCCACCCCAGGAGCCCAGCACACACAATGCCCCCAGTGCTAACCTTTTGCTAACTATTCTCCCATACCTGAGCCTGGTTAATAAGCTGTCAAGAGTGATTCTCTATAGCAGTGGTCCCCAACATTTTTGGCACCAGGGACCAGTTTCATGGAAGGCAATTTTCCACCAACCAGGGTGCGTGTGTGTGTGTGGTTTTGATATGAGCTGCAAGCAATGCATTTACCCTGGTCTCTGCAGGAAACCTCTCTGCTCATGATTACCTGCATTTACAGCTGCTCCCCAGTACAGCATCACCTCCCAGCTCTACTCAGATCACCAGGCATTAGGTCCCCGGAAGGAGCACAGCCTGGACCCCCTGCGCACAGTTTACAGCAGGGTCCACGCCCCTGTGAGAATCTGATGCCTCTGCTGGTCTCGCAGGAGGCAGAGTGCAGGAGGTGATGGGGTGTTGGGGAGCGGCCGTGAGTACGGATGAAGCTTCGCTCCCCTGCATGCTCACCTCCTGCTGTGCAGTGGTTCCTAACAGGCCACAGACAAGTGCAATGCTAAGGTCAGAAGTCAAGTAAACAAAAGACATGGTACACAAGTCTGGGGACTGACCAGAGAGCTGGCAGATGCAGCTGAATTGACAAAGGTCCCTCTGCTTCAGAATTAGAAGGATTACTGACTTCTGGCTATGCTGAGTGGTCCGTGCCCAGCAGGGCAACACTGATGCCTTTTTACTCCCATCTTCGCTCAACTGTTGGCCCAACCAGACCTCTGACACATTAGAAAACCTGACAGTTCTAATGTCCAAGTTTCTACTTGAGGCAGGATGGCAGAGTGAAAAGAACACCAAGGAAGTCGTCAGAAGTTCAGAGTCTCAGCTCCACCTCTGCCACTTTCTAGCTGGGTGATATTTGGCCAACCCCTCCCTGGAATGTGTTTATAGTCAAAATGAGCCTCATTTTCTCCATGCACAAAATATCTATCATAATATTTATCTGGGTGTCATAAGAGTCAAATGAGACAGTACCTGTGAAAACTGTGACCTGCACAGAGCCAGACGTTTGCACAGAGCTACAATTCACGGGTGCCTAACGCGAATCATGCCAAATCCACTGAATCATTGTCTAATTCCAGGCACCCTCCCCTTTCCTCTGCCCAGAGATTATTTCCTTCTTGTCAAGGCTTTTCCTCCACTCTGCTATATTTACAGTTGAGTTCTAGCCAATCTTCTAGATGATGTTTTACTTTTATGGTTTAGCCACAAAGGCAAAGTGATTTTTAGGGAACAGACACCAAGTTGCATCTTGCTTACTGGCTGTATTGTGAATCCTCTCTGTGCACCTTCCTCATTCATCACTTTTTTAATTCCTTCACTCTGCCTAGAGCAAGCATATCATGCTTCTAAACAGTCCCTGAACACTTTTAAGGTCTTTAAATGGCTTTAAAAGTGCCAATAGAAGATGACGAATTCTTACAGACATATTAAAGTGCTAAAGTGTGATTCTGAATTATATTGTCAACACTTGCAGCCATTTCTAGGTTACAAACTAGTTTTTAATTAAGGGTTATCTGGAGTCTTTTCTGCCTGGAAGATTAGTAGGACAGAGAAACAGAGACCTGGGTGGGTGTGAATCAGACAAGCCAACATCGTTACTCAGTTCTACATATTTTTAAAAATGACCCAGTACAGACCAGCATTTTTCTCTTTGCAAATAAATATGCTGATTACTAACATCTGTATACGTTTTCCACCTTTCTTCTGTAAGGGATTGTGGTAATATCAGGAATACTGCTGCAGTCAAAAGACTAGGAAAGGATGTGTAACGTCCAAGAAGGTGACCACAGACACAGAGCCTGTGCACACCCCACGGTGGTCGGTGAAGGACAAGGAGCTAACAGTGCAGCTCAAATGTGGCGGAAGTGGATATTCCATTCATTCGTTACCACAGGAGAAACTTCTTATCACAGTACCTGTATCATCAATCTCCTCAAAGCTCTGGATTCCCAGAGGACAAAATCACGGCCAAATCGGAAATTTCATAATGTGGCCTGGGTTGTGGCTGTTTTGTTTTGGGGTTTTTTTCTTTTTTTAAAGTATTTTGTTCCTTTTAAAAAATGGCTTTCCAGTAAAGGTAGAGGTCACTGAGTTATTTAATTGCAGCTTCACAAAACTAGTAAGAACCCGTTGGCTAAAAAGAAAAGGGGAAAGCTGCACGTGACCAACTCTGCTGGGAAGTGGCCAGTGATGAGAGGCGCCCTGGGGTCATGGGCTGTTTGGCCATCACAGACCCGTTTCTCCATCTCCCCCACCCCTCCACTCCGGGTGGCAGAAGGACTGACTACACCGTGGGCAGCACAACTGCCTGGGCTACGAGTGAAGAAAAACAGAACCTTGGCAGACACAACCTGATTCTGGGGCAGCAGTGGAGGCCGCCGAGCTCACTGTCTGCAGTCCCCCTGGGCCTGGGCAACTCTTCTCTCTCCTGCTGCTTCCCCAGGTGGCCTGGGCACAATCTGGGCCTTCCCAGCCCACAGCTTCCAGGAGGAAGTGAGAACGCACAGAATCTTCAGCAGGAGGAGTGTGGAGGCACGTTCTGGTTAGTCTGATTCAGACCTAAAGCTGCTTCCAAATGCTGTTGATCGACAAAGGGAAACAGGTGCCCAGAGGGCTGCTGGCCACTCCAGGGCTCACCCTGCCTCTAGCCCCGGCCTGCGGCGAGCCGTCTCCCTCCTCCTGCCGTCCCCACTCTGTTCTCCAGACGATGGTCACTGGTCTCTCAGACACGTAGCACATCTTCCCCCAACTGGCTCCTCCTCCCTTACCGCTCACCTACAGAAACGCCTTGACACCTGGCACAGTCATCTCTCTCCTTTCAATGTATTCTATATAAACAAACAAGCAAAGACTTCCCCACGAAAAGAAAGTTGAAACTGGAGAAAGACTCTCACTGCAGCATTACATACATAGGCAGAAAACATGGGGAGACAGCTGCCTGTAACAACGGAGACGGACCAAAGCAGCCGTGGGCACCCGTGTTCCGCGGGGAACTGGAGAAAGGCGCTTTCTGCTAATGAATGTTGAGAGAACACCACTAAACTCAAAACTGCACAGATACTGTGATTCCAATTACATAAACAGTCATAAGAACAATGATTAGCAGAAAAGAAAAAGAAAAAGAAATCACCTATCAGAATGGGAGCAAGGCTGGGCACAGTGGTTCACGCCTGTGATCCCTGCACTCTGGGAGGCTTAGGCAGGTGGACTGCTTGAGTTCAGGAGTTCGAGAACAGCCTGAGAAAGAGCAAGACCTTACCTCTACCAAAAATAGCTGTGTGTTGTGGTGGGCTCCTGTGGTCCCCGCTACTCGTGAGGCTGAGGCAAGAGGATCATTTGAGCCTAAGAGTTTGGGGTTGCTGTGAGCTATAACACCACAGTACTCTATCCGGAGTGACAGAGTGAGACTCTGTCTCAAAAAACAAACAAACAAAAAAACATAAGCAATTGTCATCTTTCATTTCTGTGACAAATTTGCTTATAGCATAAACGTAAAAATAATAACTGGGCAATGTTTAAGCCATTGTAATTTCACACAAAGCATACTTTTTACCTGCAATTATTATAATTGGTAAAATGCATCACTGATCAGAATTGCTTTTAACACACACTGTGTAACTGGCCACATCCCCATCCACCCTTGTTAATGTCTTACCAACATCCAAAATGCATTTTGTTCACTGAAATTCTTGATTTTAAAACTCATTTTGGTGCATACAAATGCCATCGCAAATACATCGCTTTCGTGTGTGAATTCAAACCAAGGACACAGAGGCGAAAGCGACTCACACCACTACCCTGAGAAGCACCGAAGGGAAGGCACGTCTCAAACTGCTCTTACGTCATCCATGTCAACACTAACAACAGCAAATCCTTATTATTTTTTAAAGACTTATTAGTACCTGCAACTTTCACGGGTTTTAAGAATCTTGAAAAGACAGGCAGACTGCCAAGTGAAAGGAAATTTAGGGAGGAAAAAATATACCATGTGTTAAATGTATATACTATTACAGAGTTTTAGGAGGAAAAGGAGGGTCGGTATTTTAAGGGGAAAGATATGAAAAAGAAATTAAAGGAAAAAGAAATAACAGTCTCTTCCAATTGTACTGTGAGCCGATCCCAGGCTCCTTCTCACATTAATGTTTGCATTTTAAGCAAAAGTCATTACTTTCATTCAAACCACATCACCTTTAAGCTTTCCAGATAGACCAGAAATTACCAACTCTTCCATTTTAATTAAAGCCTTTGCCCTCAATCCTAGGCAGTGTGTGGGGGCAGACCTATCTGAAGATTAGTTTCTTTTGCTGGAACAATCTCTTGGCACTCAAAACAACGGTCTAAAATGGAAATTCAGGCCAGCCTTCTCTTTGGGGGAATAAAGAACAAGACAAACCTCTATTTCGGATGTATCCCTGGGAAAGAGCAGTGAAACACCTGGAAACAGGATGGCTTTGTGCCTCAACTAACCAACCAGCCTCCACTATCACACATTCCTCACAAAAAAAAATTCACAACTCAAATTTGCTTCCCACAAGGCTACTGATTTCTGGTCTCATAAAATGTGCACATAACAAAGCAACTTTATATTTGCATAATGCTTCCAATAGACTTCAAAGTCTTTCACATTTATCATCTCATTTCATCCTCAAATCACAGTTGTGGGGCTGGCAGGAAAGGTGTTATCTCAAATAAGCTTTAGAATCCATTTCTGATTTCCTAGATAAGTCTTCCATCATTTTTTATATTTCATCACAGACATCTAATTATACCTTCTCCAGAAACCAGCTAAAATACGCCAAGGACCTCAAGAAACAGGGGAAACCTGGAACAGACTGATGTTACAGAAGAGTGTTCGCACCTGCCACCGCTTTTAAGGTCATTCTCGGTTAGAGAAGAGCCAATTAGAAATTAGAAGAAGGACTGTAGATACCAAGTGTCTAACTCATGGAGTGCCAGAGAACAGGGCTGATGAGAGACAGGGCCTCCACAATGCAGCTTAGAAGGGGGGCCCTGGCAGAACCCTACTTAACATCTTTGAGGACCCCAGGGAAGAGCTCTGAAAAAGCTTTCAGTCCAGCCTCACTAGGAAAACAAAGTTAAATGCAGACAAAACAAACAGAAAACCACAAGTCCTGGGGAGTCCATCTAAGGAGTGTGGCTTTTTCCCAGTCTGATCATCAGGGGAGGGAGGACAGCACAGAAGACTCCCCGTACCTGGAGTGAAAGGTGGGTCAGCTAAAACTCCAGGACGAGAAATCCAGTCTAGAGGAGGAGGCTCAAGCCCTCTGCTGGAACCACCCGAGACACCAGGGCCCAGCCCTTCTGTCCAGTCCTCCGGGCTACACTGACACAGTCTGTGAAGGAGTCTCAGCGCTGACACTGGATCAGAGGATCCTGAAAAGATCGAGGCAGATGATGAAAGGACTCAAGGCCAACCACACACGAGGGGACACGGGCCAGGCTATTAAAGCCTCTGCTCCACCAAAGACGAGGGGCACCACAAAAAATTTCACATGCAAGGAAATAAGACTTTTGAAAACCTCTTAAGGAAAGAAAGCAAGCAACTATTTGCAAAATATTTGCTACAATAAGTAGAAGAAAATTTTAATGGCCCATGTTTTGTGTCATTTAATACAAGAAAATATGAACTGAGAGTAAAAGCTGAATGATGAGGTAAGACGATACTGTCTGTCTTAGCTTAATGTTGAAGGTAGTTCAAGAGCAGAATCGACACTGCTGACCATGGGGAAGTAGGACAGACAGAATTTCTAGAATGTATAGCAACTGGATTTAAATGGAAGGAAGGAAAGGACGGAAGGAAGGACTGGATATCTTACACATGAAAGACCGGGATGGATGGATGGATGGATGGATGGACGGACGGACGGATAGAGGACATATCTATATAAATGTGTATACAGATACATATATACGTGTGTGTGTGGCTTTTTAGTGGCTGAATAAACAAATAAGAGTAGAATAATAAGCCTGCAAATAAATCCAATTATTTGAGAACCAAAAGAAAACTAAGAAACTATATATCCAACTTTGTGATTGGCAAGTTTTCTACTCAAAGAAGCAGGACTGATAGACAAAGACACAGAAAAATGTTTTTCATCTGAAATACACATATGTAAGAGAAAAACCACAAAGCAGGAAAAAGAAACTGAAAATGTAAAACAAAATGGTTTAACACATTTGAGATAAGAAGTGCTCTCACAGATTCATTCGGAGAAACAGTATGTATCTTCAACCATCACATCAGCAAAAATGTACAAAATATTGATGTCCGCACTGGGGAAGAAGTAGAAAAGCCAGCACTCTTGTACACTGCAAATGAGCATCTAAAATGATACAACC
Organism: Perodicticus potto; assembly: GCA_963574655.1. Lineage (NCBI taxonomy): Eukaryota > Metazoa > Chordata > Mammalia > Primates > Lorisidae > Perodicticus > Perodicticus potto. The sequence continues at coordinate 38,547 of CAUYRH010029601.1, forward strand.
TTTCTGGATAGAAATTTTGTACCCAGAAGTAAAACTTGCTTGATTCAACAATCTTACTTTTATGAATATACTTTAAAGGAACAGAGACATATATCACCACTTATTTATAGTAGTAAAAATGGGAAAAGAAGTTAAATACTCTAAATTGAGATGGAGAAACATCATAATATATTTTTATGCTAGATTGCCAATTAGCCATTAGCAAGCATAATGGTAATGTTTAATGATACAAAAAAAATACATAATAGTACTAAGAAAAAACTCTGAATTCAGAATATAATGATGCCAAATTTTTTAGACAAAAATACCTATGCGTGCATACATGCGTACATGCGTGTACCCGCATGGCATGGCCCTAGATGGAGACGCGCCACACGACTGACAGGGTATACATGGATTCCAAGTGATTTTCAATGTTCTCATGCATGCCCTTTTGAATTTTCCAGATTCCTTAAGAGATCAAATCATTCCAATAATCAGAGGGGGGAAAAAATCACAGTTTTAAACATCTGAAAGATTCATTCTAACACTGATGATTTACCATTGTAATAGTCCAACTTAGATGAGGAAAGTTCATCTCAGAAAGACCAAGGGATTTGCTCAAATTTTAAATCTCCGAGAACATTTTATCTGTTCGGTTCACTACCATGCGCCCATAATCTATCACAACGTCTGACACACCATCGGTGCTCAATAAAAATTTGTGGATTGAGCATGGCAGCAGGGAGCTGAGCAACCTCAGAGCAGCACCGCAAGACCCAAGGTTAACTAAGACCGTCATGCAGAAGTGCCGAGGACACGTGCCATCGCTGTGGTTACAGATCCCTCTGCATCCTAAAAATGAAAGCAAGAACATCACCCATCTCTTCAACCTCTAGCTCTGCCACTGCAGTGCAAATGAGGCATGGCAAGGGGGCCTGCAGACCAGAGAGGGTCCCAGGCAAGGACACTGGCCAGCCGCAGGCAGGGTATGCAAACTGCGGTGAGCCAATGAATCTCCACCTGGAGTGTAAGCTCCAGAGATGCTGACCGATGGCTGCAGTTGGTCTGAAAGCAGAGTCAGGGGACAGCCACATTGCTGTAGATTCCATGGTGCAAACAGACTCAGCTTGTTGAGGGAGAGAGGTGTTGGACCAGGTAAGTTAATTCTTCCTCTTTCCAAGAATCCAGACCACCCAGATGCTACCTACCTTGGAGAAGTCTCTTGTAACATGTGGTCAGATATGTGGGCCACTGTGAGCTGGGGTGATATCTCTCTTAGCTTTAAATAAAAGGATCCTGAGCGTTTGTCCTGTTATGAACTGAATTGCGTCCTCCAAAGTTCCTATGTTGAAGCCCTAACCCCCATGATTGAAGACAGGACCTTCAAGGAGGTAATTAAGCTTGAATGAGGTCAAAAGGGTGGAGCCCTAATCCAGTAGGACTGGTGTCCTCAAACGAAGAGACATCAGGGATCTCTCTCTCTCTCTCATTCCATGTGCACAAAGGCCACGTGAGGACACAGCAAAAGGTAGCCATCCACAAGGCAGAAGAGAGCTGGAAATCAACCCTACTGGCACCTCAATCACGGGCATCCAGCCTCCAGAGCAGTGAGAATGTCTGTACCTCCCAGGACATCCCCCACCCACTGATACACCTGCTGTCCGACTATCCAGCTGTTCTCTGGGGTCTTCCTTTGTGATGACAGCCCACACCAACTGATATACCTGCCGTCCAGCTAGTCCAGGTGTTCTCTGGGGCCTTCCCTCTTATACATAGCAATCAGCCTGTTTTTCAAAAGCAAAAAGGGTAGTCTCTAGAATTAGGTCACTTTGATTTTTCCAAAATATTCTTAAAAGGGCATTTAAAATGAGAATAACTTATTTTAAATGAGTAGTAGGAAAAAATTAATTTTGGGGGGAGGAAAAAAACCCATGTATGATGGGATGTACAGTGTCCATGACTGTGTAAACACGTTATACCAAGTCTCTTTTGCCGTCTGCCCACACAAGTGACTACTGCAAAGCATTACAATTTCAAATCAAAGTCTTACAACTCAAAAAATTAAATTATCACCAAAGCCTGAAGGAACAGTTTCTCTGTGGTGTTTGGTACAGAGCTAAATATGTCTGTGCATTTTAAGCAGAATCACATGAGAAATGAGAAAGCACAAGCTCATCCAGACCTCTCTTCTGCTGTTTGGGGAAAAAGCCAGTGATCTTCCCCCAGAAGCCTCTTGTATAGAAGTCAGAGATGAGGGAAAAAGTAAAGCCAGTGTGATCAATGATTAAAGGCAGAGAAGACCCAGTGATTTGAAGTAACAAAGCTGTCAAATCCTTTGGAAATGTGCAAGCTTACACAATGCAAGCCAATTCTGGTCTATAATTTCCAAGGTCTCTGGGTTTCTCCCACAAAATTCGGGCCGGACTAAGAAAAAATTTAACACTTTATAAAAAAACATCCCTGTCAGACATCTTCTGAGATTCTTCTTGCTGAACCTTTGTGCCTTTCAGGGCGGAACTCCTCAGGCTCTGTCCAGTGCTTTGGGTCTCGGTGAAGGGCATAGATTGGTATTACCACAATTACCCCTTTGGGAATGAGCTCCCCCCTGATTTCAGTGTCTTTCTTACAGGCCCTCTAGTGTCTTGTAACAATTGGGAATAATCTGAGAGTTTCATTCACCACCATGTCAAGATACTCCATCTGTTCCAGGGCATCATAGGTGGTGGGTGTCTTATTGACCAAAGCCGCATAATCTCCCCCTGCAGTTTCTGCTAGACATCAGGGTGAGTGGCCAGTGCATACATAATATAGGAAAGAGCAGTGGTAGTGGTATCATAGCCAGCTGAAACGAAGATAATGGACTGGGCCACAATCTCCACGTCAGAAGGAACTTTATGGGACTCTGTTTCTTTGGACTTCTGCGACTCGATCATCAGCTGTAGTAAATCTACTCGTTGCTTTTGTTTGTCTTGGAGGCGACTTTCTTTCATCCTTTCTACAGAGCTTTTAAAAAAAATTGTAACATCTTTTGGAAACACAGAGATATTTAATGCTTCGAAGATTGGGGTAAGGAATGGAAATAGTGCTCTGTTTATCTCGCAGGCCAATGGCTGTAAAAGGGCACATCCTTCCAGCCTTCCATAGTCAGCACTATCGTGGTGCAATCAATGACCCCCACAAGAAGAACAAGGACAGCAAGATCCTTGCATGGACCCCGAAACCGCATCGGCATGAGGTTTGCTCTCATGAACATGAAACTTGCTATCATCAGAGTCCTGCAGAACTTTTCCATCAAATGTTGTACAGAAACACAGGTCCCTTTAAATTCAGGCAAAAAGCAAGTCTTCACCCAGAAAAAACTATTATTCTAAAGATTGAGTCAAGAGATGGGACATAAACAGAGCCTGACTTTCCCAAAGACTTCTCCTTTATTCTTCTGGAAAGCTGTATCCACAAAACTAGAGACTTCATTTACTTTAGAAATAAAACTCAGAAATGGAGAAGGGCTTAAAAAAAAAAAAAAAAGAAGTCTTCTGAGATTAACCCCACCAAGCCATGGGCAAACACTAGCAGGGTCTCCACCTGTTTGTTTGGAATAAGGTTTAGTTTGTGGACCAAAGAAAAGGTGCCCGAGTCTGTACTGTCATGCAGATGAGCTGGACAGGGCTGGACAGGCTGGACAACCACCCACACACCTGCAGTCAGGTCACCAACCAGCAGACAAGCCTGCTCGCGCCACTCGCCCTCTCTGACCGCCTCTTTTGTCTGTATAACATTTTCACACTCCCCTCTGCACCCAATGGTTTTACATTCTTGGCATGTACCTTATAATTGTTTTCAAACTGAGTTCTCTTATTGTGACTGAATCCTCAGTCACTCCCTGGTTTTCTCCTCCTGCCACTTCCCCTCCACATGCCTTTACGTATTCTGCACAGAACGAGTCCCCCAAACACTGCTGGCTATGGGAATAACCAGTAAGTTAACTTATGGGGGCCTCACCTGAAACAAAGCAATAGTAAAAAAATGAAAAATCGGACAACCAAAACCAACCAAATAGTAGAATGCTTGCTTAGCAAAGGGATCTCCCAGATCTCAGCAAATTGTATTTTCAAGTTCTTAGGTACAATTAAAAGTTGACTTTATTTTCAAAGATTTTATATGCACGTTATTTTCAAAAATTCTTCTAGGTAGACATAACATTTATAATCTGAAAAAAGTAATCAGCAAGTTTTATAAAGAACATTTCTCAGTGTAAAATAATGTGCACAGAATAGCATTTCCATCACTCCCACCAGGGCCCCCTCCCTCGGCCCCGCCCTGGGACTGAGCTAGTGCTTTACACACACAGTTCCCCAGCTGATGTGGGGCACAGCGGGGAGTCTCCACCCCTCACTGGTGCTGAAATCAGTGGGTCCAGCTCTATGTCAGCAGAAAAATAGGTTAGTTGTTTTGCTTCACCCAATGGGAAGCAGTAATTTTTTTCTCTTCAGTTCCATCTTTCCAAGTCCGCAAATAGAGTGAAGTACTCAGATGCATATTTCATTTTCCCAGCAATACTAGTTTGTTTAATACAACTTCACAGGCCTCAGAGGGAACAGACACACCCCACAGCTGCAACTCCGCCATCACCTGCAGCTCCAGCCCCACCTGCTTTTCAGTTTTTCTGTTTGCCTCCTCAAAGCCCCAGCTCTCAGCCTGTTGGCAGGTTGCTTTGAATTGATAGCAAGATTAAAAAAACCAGGGAATTTCTGAAACACATATTCTGTGCACACTAGCCTAGACAGTCGAGCAGAAGGTGGTTTTATTAAATGCGCAGTCCCCATGTCTACAGGGACCCCTCACCTGCTGGGGTGCACACAGGGCAGACCTGGGGGCCCCTCTCCCTCCATTCTCTCTCAAAGCTCACTCCCTGGACTACCTGATTCAGAATCACAGAAAGTTCTGTAAAAGGCAGGTTTCAGACCTAATAATAAGAATTACTAGGGGTGGAGGCCTGGGAATTAGGTTTTTCACTAGCTTGCCTGGCAGTTCCTAAGAAAGCAGATTTTTAAAAACCGCGGCTTCACTCTCTGCTTTCTAATCTCTCCTCTCCCTTCCCCTTCAGGGCCTGCCAAGCCCAGATTGGCAGGAAAAGAAAACAGCCTGAGAGCGCTGCCTTCCGGCTTCCGCTGCACGGCACCTCGGGTGCAAGGCCAGGACAGGAAGCTCCAGTCTTCATGCCAATGTCCCAGGAACCTGCCAAGCCCGGGCTGAGCAGTGTGGAGCCCGGAAGCCGCCTGCCTGGGCAGGGCCCGCCGTCACACCACCAGCTCTCAGCCCTGCAGCTGCCAGTTCCATTTCTCAGAATCTTCTCTTCCCTCTTCCTGACCCCTCCTCAGCACCCATCCTTTAACGATCCCATTATCCAACCATCCTAATCAAACTCTATAGATGCTCCTCACAGATGCGGCTCCGTCCTGATAAACCCATGTTAACTGAAAATATCCTAAGGTGAAAATGCATTTTATACACCTAACTTACCACAAATGGACTCAGAGCTCCGACATTAGCCTGCAGTTGGGCACAATCATCTAACACATAGCCCATTTTATAACAAAGTGTGGAATATCTCATGTAATTGATTCAATACAGTACTAATGTGTGGTTTCTACTGAGTGAGTATCCCTTTCTCACCATCAGAAAGTTGAAAAATCTTAGTGGAACCTTCACGAGTTGGGGACCGTCTGCTCTTCCAAAGAGAAGTCGTTGTCATTCCTCACTGTCTTCTCCAACCCCCCTCTCAAGGTCTTGCTCTTGGTCTGGAGCACCAACATTCTTACAGGCAACAGGCACAAAACGAAGTGAACCAAAAATATTGAAATGGATGAACCAAGAATATAAAATAAGGATGATAAATACACTTAAGATGTTGAGAAGAGATAACCAATGAGGCAAAAATATGAAATCGTAAAAAATAAAAAGCTAAAGTATTTGGTAATAGGATTATATACCATAACCAAATAGGATTTATATATTGGTTTAATAGTTGAAAACCTATTAATGTGAAATACCACGTTTATAGAATGAAAAGATGAAAAACCCCATGATTGTGTTGTTAAAGAGTCAGAAAAAGCTTTGGATAAAATCTAACACCTTGGCTCAGCACCTGTAGCTCAGCGGCTAGGGTACCAGCCACATACGCCAGAGCTTGTGGGTTCGAATCCAGCTCAGGCCTGCCAAACAACAGTAACAACAACAACAACAAATTAACACCTCACGACAAAAACATTCAATAACTAGGAATAGACAAGAAGTTTCCCAATCTGGTAACTACTTCACAGCAGACTTAAAGTAAAATCAGAAGATTTCCTCCTAAAATGAGGAACAAGACCAGAATGTCCCCTCTCGTGACGTCCCTTCAACATTGCATGGGAGGTTCTAAACAGGGCAGCCAGGTAACAGGACTGTGGGGGTGAGCACAGGGTGAGGGCATCTAACCTCGAAGGAGGAAGGGAAACTCTCTGCTGGCAAATGACATCCTCCTAACACATTCGCCAAGTCCTATCAGCATTAATAAACTAGTTCAGCTGGGTTGCAAGAATCAAGATCAAAATACAAAAACTGACTTCATTTCTAAAGAAACAATCAACACTCCAAAAAATGATACTAAGAAAGCTTCATTTACAACAGCATCAAAAAGAAAAAGAAGATACTCAGATACTGAAGTTCACATAGACTCAGCTCAGCCAAGATAATCTTGCAAAGAATAAAACTGGATAACTCATATTTCCCAATTCAAAACTGAGTATAAAGCTGCTTAATTGAGACAGCACTGCCGGCCTCAGGAGGGATGTATACGTCAACGGACAGAATCGAGACTCTGCAGATAAACTCTTCTGTTCACGGTTCATGGGTTTGTAGCAAGGGTGCCAAAACAATTCAACAAATGGTGGTAGAACAACTCCCGTGTGCAGAAGAACGACGTCAGACTGTTACCTCATACCACTGACAGGAAGTGACTCAGAATGTATTACAGGCCTTGGTATGACAGCTAAAACTATAAAAGCCTTTGAAGAAAGCATGAGTAAATATTTGTGACCTTTAATTAAGCAAGGGCTTCTTAAGTATGACACCAAAAGCACAGATAACCAAAAAATAAAAAAATAAATTAGACCATCAAAATTGAAAACATTTATGCTTCAAGGACACTATCAAGAAAGTAAAAGGACAACTCACAGAATAGGAGACAATATTTGCAAAGTCATATATCTTTTATGAAAATATATAAACAATATCTACAACTGAATAAAAGGACAACCATGACAATCAAAATAATGGGCAAAGCCTTTAGTTAAAGAAAACAGAGCGAGGCTGATGTTAAAGAAGTGAGGACCAGGCACAGTGCTCGTGCCTGCTATCTCAGCACTCTGGGAGGCTGAGACAGGAGGAACGCTTGATGTCAGGAGTTTAAGACCAGTGAGAATCCATTGTTATTAAAAATAGAAAAACTAGGCAGGTGTGGTGGTGGGTGCATGTAGTCCCAACTACTCTGGAGGCTGAGGCAGGAAGAGGGTTTGAGCCTAGGAGTTTGAAGACTGCAGTGACCTACGATGACACCACTGCACTCCAGCCTGGAAGACAGAATGAGTGAGACCCAGTCTGGAAAAAAAAAAAAAAGGCAGTGAAGATAGCTTTTATTAAAAAAACTACTTCAAGAAGGGAAGAAAGACTCCAGCATAGAACTGAGCTTCACTCCAAATACAATCAGAACAAGTGGGGATTTACAGCTAAGGAACAAGTTGTTGGGGATGGTGGGGGTTGGGAGGGGTGGATTTGTTCTTCAGAAAAGATAAATAGCCAATGAGTTAATGAAAAGATGTCCATCATCATTGTTCACTAGAAAAATATAAATCAAAAACACAATGAAATACCACTTCACACACCAAGATGGCTCTCAAAAACACACACAGTAACCACTACAGCCAAAGATGTGGAGAAATGGAATTCTTATATATCCCTGATGGGAATGTAAAGTGGTGCGGTAACTTTGGAAAACAGGCAGCTTGTGTAAAAGCCACACACAACTCAAAATTCCACTCCCAGGCACACACCTGTGAGAACTGAAACACACAAATTCACACAAAACTGGTGCCTAGTTTGTAGTGCCATTAATTATAGCAATCAAAATGTCAAAACAAGTCATGTGTCTAATAACTGATGAAAGGAAAAACAAAATATGGGCACCCCACAATAAGATATCTTTCAGGCATATAAAGAAATAAAGTTCTGACAAATGTAACAACACAGCTATACCTTGAAATATTATAAGTGATGGAAGTCGGACAAAAAAGGCCATGTGTTGTGATTCTCTATATTTGACATATCAAGAGTAGTCAAAGCTACAGAGGCAAGAAACAGATTAATGCTGGGGATGGTCACAGAGCTAGTGAGTATGTGAGCTTTTTGGAAGATGTTACAAATGTTCTGGAAATAGCGGGGCTTGAGGTGCACACTGGGTACAACTCTGAAATAACCAGTAATCGCCAAACTACATGTAATATGGCAAACTCTGTAGGACTTACTCATATATCAAAATAAAACTGTTAAAAATTAATATTATGAAAGAGTATGAACAACCAGACAGATAAAAATGGATAAATTGTTAGAAAATAATGGCAAAAAAATCCCAATAGTTGAAAAGTTTCAACAATTAAAAAAATTAAAATGGTCATAAAAATTGAAATGGACTTGTCTACCACCACCATCAAAAACAATCACAAAAAGTTCTTTAAAAGGTTAAAATTCCCCACACATTTCATGAAGTTGATATATTATAGTTCCATAGCTATTAAATGCCTGAAGTCTTAAGCAAAATTAATCAACTGATCAAAATGTTGTTTTTTAAAGTAATATATCATGATTAGCTATGCCTATGGATTATCTAAGTATTACAGAGTATAACACTACATGAAAAGTCAATATTATTCACCACCATAATAGAAGAAAACAAGAAAAATTCACATCTATCAATGCAGAAAAATGATTTGATAAAATTCATTGCTTATTTACAATATTTTTAAACTTAATAAACGAGGAAAGCTAGGAATATTCCTCTGTATATATAAATTATATGAAAAATCTGTACCGCCGGGTGGCGCCTGTGGCTCATTGAGTAGGGCACCAGCCCCATATACCGAAGGTGGCAGGTTCAAACCTGGCCTCGGCCGAACTGCAAAACAGAAAACTAGCCGGGTGCTGTGGCGGGCGCCTGTGTTCCCAGCTACTTGGGAGGCTGAGGCAAGAGAATCGCCTAAGCCCAGGAGTTGGAGGTTGCTGTGAGCTATGACGCCACAGCATTCTACCGAGGGCAATAAAGTGAGACTCTGTCTCTACAGAAAAAAAAAAAAAAAATTTCTTGGCTCGGCGCCTGTGGCTCAACGGGCTAAGGCACCAGCCATGTACACCTGAGCTGGCGGGTTCGAATCCAGCCCAGGCCCGCCAAACAACAATGATGGCTGCAACCAAAAAATGGCCGGGCGTTGTGGCAGGTGCCTGTAG